>CANUEP010039595.1:0-12926 GCA_947857235.1 Jatropha podagrica | reverse complement strand
ACATCTCCTCCATCATGGCCCCAAACCGGAAGACATGGGCCTCAGGATCCCAAAATCTAATACAGGCCCTTAAGAAAATCCAGTCAACAACTACACCCCTAAGGGTAACAACAGGAGAAATACCGTACCTCCCCAAATTGATCTTTTCAACTTTGGAGAGACTCCTAGTCCAGCTGTGCATGCTATGGTTGTAAAAGGGATTCATGTCCTTTTATTTTCTTTTACCTATTTTTGTTTTTTTTATAGCAATAATAATAATGATAAAGAAGAATAATGAATAAAAAAATATGAGGAAGGGAAAGAGAGAAAAGCTGACTAGGTTGTTGTTGGCTCGAAAAGGGCGAATAAATGAAAAAAATCGCCTCAAACAGCTTTTATATGGAAAAACGCGCCCGGGGGCGACTGCGCCCACCTCCCAGGGCGGTCACGCCCGCCCAACAGGGCGAGCACGCCCGCCCAGTTCGGGCGGTCGTGCCCGTCCAGTTCAGGGCGGGCATCCCCTGCCCGGCCCAAAAAAAAAAAAGAAAAAAAAAAGAATAAAAAATGAAAAAAAAGGAAGGAAAAAAATATATTTCATCAGTAGAATTAATTTCTTTTTTAGACCAAAATGAATAAACATGCATATATATAAGTTTTGAGTACTAATCAAGTGCAGGTACAGCTGAAATTCAGTACAAATTACGGCAAAAGAAAACAAGCAAAATGTAAATGTCAGTGGCGAGGTCTCCTCCTCCTCTGATCATCGCAGGCCTGCAAGGTCCAGGCTGAAGTTAGTTCCTCCTGCATACCGAGAATTAGCTCCATCATCTGGCTGACTAATCCAACTAGAACCTGAAAAAAAAAACATGTGTGTCAAGTCAACATCAAGTCTCTTATGAATCCTTTTTGTGAGAGATTTGTTGGTTTTTTACCTCAGTAATGCCCTCAGGAGGAAGAGCCAGGGGATTTACATTCCCCAGAGAGACCTCACGGAGAGACGAAGTACCATCAGGAGTATAATAAGGAATGCTATAAGGAAGGTGCAAATTGGCCAAGCCCGGATGAATTGGCCCGGTAGCCTCTGAAATTGCCCAGGGAACCCTGAAAGCGCCAGCTGAATGTACAAGTAATCGTCTCTAATATGAAACCCCTTCTTCCTACCCTCTCTGACTAAGTCTTTCCACACGGTATGATCCTATCACCCAGGTGTGCATCTCTGATATGCTGTAGTAGGCTAGGTCTCACCATAAGCTCTGCTACAAGAGCACCATCTCTAGCCATTGATAACTGAACATTCATAGTAGGAAGAGCAACCAAAGACTTCTTACTAAGTGCATCCGCGACCATATTCACTCTACCCGAATGGTAATCAATGGTGAAGTCATAGTCCTTAAGTAGCTCTAACCATATACGCTGGCTCAGGTTAAGTTCTCTCTGCGTAAGCCGATACTTAAGGCTCTTATGATCTGTGTACAAATGACATCTCTCACCATACAGACAATGTCTCCAAATCTTTAAAGCAAATACAATGGCTGCTAACTCCAAATCATGGGTAGGGTTGTTCTGCTCATGTGGCTTAAGCTGTCGAGAAGCATAAGCAACTACCTGAGAGTTTTGCTTATTTTCTATATTTTTGGCTAATTTCCAATCAAAATCCTATAAAATTACTTAAGGTAAAGTAAAATGTGATTCAAGGAAGCTTAAAATGAAAACATAAATAAAACTAAGTAAAAACCAATTAAAGTAATTAAAATACTATGAAATCCTAATAAAAACTATATAAAAATACTATAAAATAACACCTATCATTTTGCTCCTAACAGTCTCAAGAGCCTTTCTTTGACTATGGATTTGAGTCATCACGATAAAGCAACGATGGAATATAGCATTATTCATACTTCATCATGTTGTGATTGTATGATTGCATTGTTGTATGACATTCCATACACACGCATCCATTCATACATGCATCATATCATGTTTTCTAACATTCATTTCATGCAGTCAAGATAACACCACATAAAGAGAAAGCACCAAAAGCTATCAGTTGGTTGAGGATGGATAACCAGTTGATCAGGGTTGAAGAACCTTCATTACGCTCTTATTTACCAAGTTCAGTTCCCTCCAGTCCGTCGAGCTCCCGTTCTTAGATTAAAAAATATTTGGTCGATGAAAATTTTTAGCTTCCACTTTTACTTCGGTTGAAAATGTTTGAGAGAATGATGTTCTTTGTTTGAGATTGAGAAAAATTTAGAAGGTAATGGTGTCTAGCCTCAAGAAGCTTATGAGATTCGATAGAGGCAAAAAGAATGTGGTGACCAAAGATGATGAAGAGGCTAAGGATGAGTTAGAGAAGAAGGAACATGTAAATGACACTTGGCAAGATAAGGCATTTTTTAAGAAGATGTCTGCTAAGAAGGTTGAGTCTAAACTAGTGGTCTAAAAAAAAATTTGAAAAGCTAAACAAGAAGCTTGAGAGACTACTTATTTTCATGAAGTTTGAGGGGATGGGCCAGTATATGGATATAGATGATGATGAAGATGATGAGTTAAAGTTGAGACAAGCTACCCCTGTGACTTATAAGATGCCGAAGGTGAAAAAGTATGATGGTAAGGGTGACCCGAAGGTGCACTTCATGCATTACAAGTCTATCATGGAACTAGCGAGTCTGCCATTAAGAGAAAACTTGAAAATGCTCCCTATGTGCTTAACAATGTCTAGCCAGACTTGGTATTGCGATCTCGATAAGAAAGTGACAAGAGATTAGAATGAGCTGATAACAGTTTTCCTCGAGGAATATGCTTACAATCTCCAAATGAGCTCAATTTGAGATATTTAGAAGCAATTGTGTGGGAAAATGATGAGACCTTCACTGACTGTATGGCTAGATGGAGATCCAATGTCACACAAATAAGGAATCGTCTGGATACTAAGGAGCAAATAAAAAACATACAAAGAGCTTTTCCTTCTACCTCCTTGATTTTTAATGCAAAGCTTGAGATTTAACAAAAAAAAAAGAGTGAATTAAAGTTGGGATTAGTGAGTTATTCACATGATTTTGGTGCAATTAAGCTATATTCATAAAAGGGCTTCCATAAACAAAGGTAGGCTTCCATTTGACAATCTATAAGTCGTATTTTAGATTTGAATCTATATTTAGAATCAGTATAATTAGGAGATTTCTATTCTCTAATTATTACTTTGTTTTCAATTTATTTGTGATTTCATGCCCGTAGACAAGGGTTAACATTCTAAAGGTGATAAGTGCAAAGGAAAGGCTTGATCTTCGAATTGAGCTTACTGTTATGCTTTGAAGGTTTGTACTCCTCAATTATATACTTCATTTAATATTTGATTGATGTTGATTCGATTGATGTTATGAGGAAACTTTGGGTTTTTCTTTATTTTTGCTATAATTACTTAAATTGAGTTGATAATATTGCAATTGAGTAGGTAGGGTGCTATGAAGCGAAAGAATTAAAAAAATAATGAAATCTAGTCATATAAACATAAAGAGGCAGATTTCTTTTGGTTATGTGTTAAGAGTATTTTGTTAACTTTTGATCAATTCTTCTATTTAAGATGCTATGATGTTATCATGATGTGATCTTGAGTGTGGGCCGATTGGTAGAAATATGAGCACGATTTGAATATCATGTGGCCTATATGTTGGGGAGGCCGAATGTTCATGTATGAGTAGTATTAAATGACCTTTTGGTAGTTCTACCAAGACGGTTGATTAAATTTGTGTTGTCAAAGGGGTATGCAATGAAAGAGTGTTGCATGATATGAATTTAAAATGATTCTAAGAATTTGAGAATTACGCTTGGGCAAGCTTAGCTCCAAAAGTAAGGTAAATTATTAGAGCAGAAAAATGCTTTTGAGAATTTAAGAATTATGCTTGGGCAAGCATAACTTAGGCCAGTATTGATTGATGATTATTTAACTCCTAGCATGTCTATATGCTAAGATATGATGTTATATGTCACATTAATCAATTATTTATGCATGAATTGAGTATGTAAGACATGAATTAGGTATTTATGACCAAATGTCACTTTAACATATTATTAAACATACCTATATGCAGTTGAGTATTAGTTATAAGTGTGGGCATGAACCAACCTAAAAGAGCATGCATGTACCCCAAAGAACTAGGACTCGCTGAACCATGTTCCCTAGGTCATACCTTTGGTTGTTTTATTCCATGACCTTTATGAGCTAAATATATAGTAGGCTAGGTGTAGTATGTGGTTAAATGATGGCTTGAGATTGTTTACACATTATGGGAAATGCTTCACTTTGTGAATGCTTATAAGACTTGAGTATTACATGAATGTATTCATGTATGGTTAATATTGCAATTGGTAATATGCTTTGGAAAGTTAAATTCTATGCATTAGGTACGCCTATTTACTTAACTCTCTATTTTGATGATGATTAATAATGGGATATTGTTGAGTTGAATCCAAATGTGAAGCTTAAGTTATTTATCTAATTGAAATGAGACTGATACTTATATACTTGTATGTGCATGTATAATTGGATTTAACGAGGCTTGTGAGCTTCTATAAATTGTACGCAGGATACAAGGTACGCTTAATTGTTTGAATATTTTGTTATGTTGGATAATTTGGTTATTATCTGGAAATGAAAATAAATTGAATTGAAAAAATGAAACTACTGGGCTCTTATTGTCATCTTGGTTGAGTAGTTGCCAGAATATGATTCTCTGTTTCTAAAATAAAGCATGCTATGAAATTGGATTTGTATTGCTCTATGATCGTATGCCAGACACGTGGGTGTCTTTAAGATGAGTAGATCCACTCTACTAACTCTTTATCTGAGACTTTTTAGTCTATTTTTTAGAAGGCTAACTGGCCAGTACTAGTCTAACTGTTATCAAACACCGTTCTATTACCTATTTTGCATATGTTTTTTTTAGTCACTATTAATGCCCAAACTATTTGGATTAATGGATAAGATATTGTTAATATGAATGTGATGTCTGAGTACTTGTAATACATGTTACTTATAATTTGATAACATATGATAAACTATTTTGCAATTTAATATTGGATTTTGATATAGACTTGCTTGTGAAGCAAGTTACTTGTATTAAGGTTATTATATGCTTACTTGTACAGAAAATTACCATGTGAATCTTATACTACGAATGTTGTGCTATAAGTTACCTTAATTGACACATACATGAGATTTCTTATGGAGCAAGTTGCTATGTTATGTTTGACGTTAGTGTTTAGGAGTTCAAGTTAATGTGGTTATGGCTTGTATTGAGTATGAACATGGTGGTATGCATTTTAAAGGTGAAATGTTAATATATATGTTATTTGGATGTGATTAGTATGGTTTTAGTGGACCATACTTGTTTATTAAGTTTTTTTCATATAATTGTTGAGTACCACTGAGTTTTATACTGAGCATGATGTTTTTAACTCGCGTAGGTTGAAGATTTGTTTTACAGTGGATCTCAAGTTCCTATATCCAGAAAGAGACTTCTTCTTCCAAAATAAAGTATGAGTCTTTACCACAGATTCGTGGCATGTGTTAGATTTGAAATAATGAGGGTTCTTATTATTTATGTGGGACTTTTAAATTTATTTTCTGAGGGGCATCTATTTTATTTCCTTTAAACATTTTAAGGATTTTTGTTTAATTTCGCTTGGACTCTAATTTAGAGATTTGGACTTATTATGTTCGATTCATATTTTTAATTTTGAGGTCGAACCCTCTTGAGGATTTGTTTTATTCAACTTGGTTATTGGTTGTTTATTAAGAAGATACTTTGAAAATTTTATTATTTTTGAATTTTTGTTAATAGGTTTGAATCATTTCTTAAGTCCTAGTTTCTATAGGGTTTCCCTAAACTATTTCAAAATGTTTGATGGGTTATCGTTTTTTTTAAGTTTTAAAGTTTCTTGAAATTTTATAATTGAATTGATTTAAGTATGTTGGGTTACTAAGACTTCTGCTGTATGTTTTAAAACAAATGTAAATTGAGTTTTTAATTACTACATTATGTTTTCATTTGATACTAATTTTCTACTAACAAGCAAGCTTGTACATGCCTCCGAAATAGAATGTAACACTCCCTGTCTGTTCCTACGAGGTTAGAGAGGGGGTGTTACATTTACTGGTATCAGAGCTGTTGGCTTAGTGGTTCTAGTTTAATTTACTTGGTTTGATTATTTTATTTAACTTGTTCTATTTAACTTATTTGAGAAATTGGGTGTGAGTTTTGAAAAGTGAGATTTATACAACTAATAGCACATGCCTTTATTTCAGTATGGAATGAAACTTTACTCTAATATAGATCTTGTGATTTGTAGGATTAAAATGATGTCTTCAGGTTCTCAACACCCTAATGATGAGGAGGTTAATAGTTCTGTTCTTCCTAATGGTGCTAATACTGGAGATTCAATAAATGAGCATGCATCAGCTGTAGGACCTACTGCTAGTGATCCAGCAGCTCTAAGGAAGGATGTGGATTTTAAAGGCATGAAAGAGGATAATGCTTAGTACTGTTGAGTTCTGGCTAGAGAACATGGAGAGAGTGTTAAAATAGTTGCAATGTTCCCCTATTGATAGCTTGATTTGCGCTACTTCCTTATTGAAGGAGGTAGCTTATCATTGGTTGTTTACCACTTTGAAGACAGTTGAGGTTGAACAAAGGACTTGGGATTTCTTCCTAATTGAGTTTAAGGAGAAGTATGTGGGCACTTTACATACTGAGCGAAGGAAGGTAGAGTTTTTGGATCTAAAATAGGGCATGATGACAATCTTAGAGTATGAGAAGGAGTTTCTCCACCTGAGCAAATATGCTTTGGAGATAATTCCTAATGAAGCAAAGAGATGCTATCGGTTCAGACAAGGGCTTTATGATGAGCTAAAGCGTTTGTTGATTCCACATCACCACAGTCAGTTATCTGCATTGGTGTCAAATGCATTAGAGCTTGATGAAGTCAAGATTCATCAGAAGGCCAAGAGACAGAGAAGCCATCAGAAGAGGTTTTACAGTGCACCTTTTGGATAGACTCCTGCGGTGCATACTTATAATGAGAGGCATAGAGGATCACCGCCATCAAGGCGTAGACATGGTCAAAGACAAGGACAAAGTCATATTAGAAGATAGACTCAAACCACTTTAGTTGCTAGTGCAAGTGGTGTTGCTCATAGTGATATTCTAGCTTGTACTTACTTGTAGTAAAAAGCATGTGGGCATTTATTAGAAAGCTTCTGGTGCTTACTTGAGATGTGGTTCTCTTGAGCACATGATCAGAGATTGTCTAAAGACGGTAGCCAGTTATGGTCAATAGTCAGTAAGGTCTACTCCTGCAGCTCCTAGAGGCAAGGGTAGAGGCACAGTTGGTAGAGGAGGACAGAGAGGAGCTTCAAAGACAGTTGACAAACCTAAGTTTGGAACTCCAGCCAGAGTGTGTGCTATGAAGGGCAAAGAGGATCAGGTTTCACTAGATGTTATAGTTTGTATGTTTTCTAGTATTGGTACCTCTGTACATATTTTGGTTGATCCGAGTTTTACTCATTCTCATATCTGCATGCATTTAGGTATATTGGGTGATTTGTCTAGTGATATTTTGAGATCAGAGGATACAAGTTACTAATCCTTTGGGAGATAGTGTGATACTAGATCGAGTTTATATGGATTGTCCTTTGATTATTCATGGACATGTGTTCTTGGGTGATTTCATTGAATTGCCATTTCAGGAGTTTGATGTGATTTTGGGCATGAATTGGTTGTCTAGACATGAAGTTATTGTCAATTGTACTCGTAAGATGATCACACTTCAGACACCTTTGGGTGAGGAGATTGTATTTGTAGGTGAGAGGGTAGACTTTCACTCTAATGTGATCTCAGCAACTGCAGCTGAGAAGTTGATTCAGCAGGGTTATAAGGCTTTTGTAGCTTATGTGCTTGAACTAAAAAAGGAGAATCCTATTGTGCAAGATGTTCTTACTATTTGGGATTTTCCAGACGTGTTTCCAGATGACTTACTTGACTTAGCTCTAGATAGAGAGGTAGAATTCAACATTGAGGTAATTCCTGGTACTGATCCGATATTTATTGCTCCATATCAGATGGCACCTATCAGATTGAATGAGTTGAAAACTCAAACTTAGGAATTACTTGATAAAGGGTTTATTCATCTGAGTGTTTTCCCTTGGGGTGCACCTGTTCTCTTCATAAAGAAGAAAGATGGATCCATGAGGCTGTGTATTGACTATAGATAGCTAAACAAGGTGACTATGAAGAATAAATATCTAATACCATGGATTGATGATCTGTTTGACTAGCTTAGAGGAGCATGTGTCTTTTCGAAGGTAGACTTGAGGTCTGGGTATCATCAGCTCAGAGTGAAGGAGTCAGATACCTAAGACTGCTTTTCGGACTCATTATGGGCATTATGAGTTTCTAGTAATGTCGTTCAAGTTGACTAATGCTCCTACTGTGTTTATGGATTTGATGAATCGGGTATTACACCCTTACTCCTACTGAGCTTTATGCTAAGTTTAGTAAATGCGACTTTTAGTTTACTAAAATAACATTTTTGGATTAAAATAGCATTTCTTGGTGACATCATATCAATTAGAGGTATAAAAGTAGATTTGCAGAAAGTTGAAGCAGTGCTAGACTGGAAACCACAAAGAAATGTTGTTGAGATTAGAAGTTTCTTAGGTTTGGCAGGTTATAATAAGTGATTTGTCAATCGATTTACTTTTATTATTGCTCCTATGACAAGATTGCTTCGTAAAGATCTCAAATTCAAATGGAATGAGAAGTGTCAGACTAGTTTCGACAAATTAAAGAAGATGCTGACTGAAGCTGCAGTTTTGATCCAGCCTGAATCGGGTAGGATTTATGATTTATACGATGATGCTTCACAATGCGAACTTGGTTGTGTACTTATGCAGGAAGGGCAAGTAGTTTCTTATGCATCAAAGAAGCTTAAGCTGCATGAAAAGAGTTATCCTACTCATGACCTGAAATTGGCAGCCATTGTCTTTGCTTTGAAGATTTGGAGGCATTATTTGTACGGTAAGAAATGCAGGCTCTTCACCAATCATAAGAGTTTGAAATATTTGCTTACCCAAAAGGAGTTGAAGTTGAGGTAGAGAAGATGGGTTGAACTATTAAAGGACTATGACTTCACTGTTGACTACCATCTAGGTAAAGCGAATGTAGTTGCTGATGCTCTTAGCAGGAAATCGCTAGTGGCCTTGAGAGCAATGAACGCACATATGTCTATATCTATTGATTGAGTTATATAGGCCAAGTTGCAAGTTAGGCCTACTTTGATTCAGCGGAATCAAGAGGCTCAGATCAATGATGAAATGATTTCTTTGTGGAAATATTTGGTTTGAGATGGTAAGAAGAAAGGCTTCGTAATTAAGGGAGATGGATGTCTATACTTTGGTGATCGAATTTGTGTACCGGAGATTTCAAAATTGAGGAAGAGTATCATAGAGGAAGCTCAAAGCAGTCCTTATGCCATGCATCCAGGCAGTAATAAAATGTACCAAGATTTGTAAGTACATTACTGGTGACCAACTATGAAGAGATATATTATAGACTTTTTGACTAGGTGTCTAACTTGTCAACAAGTAAAGGTGGAACATCAGGTTCTATTACGTTTGATGTATCCTATTTAAATTCTTGAGTGGAAATAGGATAGGATAATGATGGATTTTGTGATTGGTTTGCCGCTTTCTCCGAGGAAGAAAGATTCCATTTGGGTAGTAGTTAATCATTTGACTAAGTCAGCTCATTTTCTTCCCGTAATGATAGATTTCTCAATTATATGAATTGAGCTTGATGAGGGCAAAGGAAAGGCTTGATCTTCAAATTGAGCTTCTTGTTGTTCTTTGAAGGTTTGTACTCTTCAATTATATGCTTAATTTAATGTTTGATTGATGTTGATTTGGTTGACGTTATGAGGAAACTTTGGATTTTTCTTTATTTTTACTATAATTACTTAAATTGAGTTGATAATATTGCAATTGAGTAGGTAGGGTGCTATGAAGCGAAGGAATTAAAAAAAAATGAAATCTAGTCATATAAACATAAAGAGGCAGATTTCTTTTAGTTATGTGTTAAGAGTATTTTGTTAACTTTTGATCAATTCTTCTATTTAAGATGCTGTGATGTTATGATGATGTAATCTTAAGTGTGGGTTGATTGGTAGAAATATGAGCATGATTTGAAGATCATGTGACCTATGTGTTGGGGAGGCCGAATGTTCATGTATGAGTAGTATTAAATGACCTTTTGGTAGTTCTACCAAGATGGTTGATTAAATTTGTGCTGTCAAAGGGGTATGTAATGAAAGAGTGTTATTTGATTTAAATTTCAAATGATTCTGAGAATTTGAGAATTACGCTTGGGCAAGCTTATTGCCCAGAGGAAGCTAAATTAGTAGAGTAGAAAAACACTTCTAAGAATTTGAGAATTACGCTTTGGCAAACATACTGAGGCCAGTATTGATTGGTGATTTTTTAGCTCCTAGCATGTCTATATGCTAAGATATGATGTTATAAGTCACATTAATCTATTATTTATGCATGAATTGAGTATGTAAGACACGAATTGGGGATTTATGACCAAATGTCACTTTAACATATTATTGAATGTAACTATGTGCAGTTGAGTATTCGTAATAAGTGGATGCATGAACTAACCTAAAAGAGCATGCATGGTGTTTTTCGATTCCGCCAAAAATTAATTACAGAATTTTAACTATAGAAGTGGTGAATTTAGGTCGAACCCTAGAGAGTGAAATCTTAATTTTGTGGAAAGAGAAAAAGGGGTTTGGTTTTATGAAAATTCAACTAATGTTATCAAAAGAAAATTAACTAATAAACTTAAGTTGGAATTCAATCTAACGAACATTCAATTCAAAGCGATTTGTAATCCAATGCATAAATGATCACAGACCAATTATGAGTTAATAATTCTTTGAATACTTAACTGATACTTATCAACAAGCATGATAAATTCCCTAACTACCCTAATAATATTAATTTGGGCCCAGCACCCTCATTAACTCTAATTATTAAATGAGCAGGTACTAAGCAATCCTTTTCAATCTAATAAAAGCATTAAGAATAGGAAGTATTAAACTTGAACAACAATTTAAAAGGCATAAATCATTTAATTCAACCCTATTGTTTCTTTAGATTATTACCGAAAACTTAGAACATAATCAGTAAAACCTAATTGCTACTAACATTCAACCTTTCACAACAATTACGGATTATAAAGTTGAAATAGCACTTAATCCTACCAAATAATTCACTAATAGGCCTTTCTAGCAAATGAGTCACTAGAATTAACTCCTTATATGCAAGAAGCAATAGATATTCAAAGAATAAATAATTTAATTTAAGACCAGGTCTCACAAATACACATGGATGTTAATTCCCTTGAATTGAATAAAGATATTAGCCACTCATGCCTTATAACCTCTAAAATAAAGAAATTGAACCTTAAAATAGATGGTGAACTATTTGTCCCCTAGCTGCTCCAAAATCACACCATATATAGCCTCTCCAAGATAATAGTATCTCTAATTACTTGGAATTTTGAAAGCAGTCAAATAAAAAATCTTTTTTTCCTAACTTCTCTCTAGTTATTTAGCTTCTTCCTTTCCAAATCTTATTCTAACTTCTTCAACAAACTCGAAGATCTCCTTCTCACCTTTCTAATGAGCTAAGGTTCAGGATACTCACAGCACAAGATATGACCTAAACACTAAAGGAGGTTGAACCAGATATCTTTATTCAAAATGCCAACTTCAATGACATTTTGACAATATAAAAATGACCAGATTTACTTAAGTGTCTTCACAGCAATTGTAAGGCCATATTTTAAGATTCAAATGGGCTTGGGCCAGACTTATTTTTATACTTAAAGCTCTAGATACAACTTCCACAACAAAACCTGTTCTGCATTTTGCATAGCATATATGTTCTGAGTTTCAGAGCTATTTTTTATAACATGGAGGCTGAATTGGATTTTGATCCTTCTTAGACATCTGTAATTTCTGTTTCATCTTTCTAATGGATCAAACGGATTTCAATTTGGAGGTCTACAACTTCAAATATTCCTAAAACAACAAATAGAGGTCAAGACAAAAAAACGCTTGAAAAATCTTAATTTAATGATATTGTTCCAAATATAACTAAGATCATGTCTAATTGATAAAAATTATCTAACCAAGTGAATTAAGCTTACAAATATTTTAGAAATACTAAAAATATCAAGAATAAAAGTAACAAATTATGCATATATCAAATTCCACACACTTAATCCATGCTTGCCCTCAAGCATGACTCAACCTATCAACCTGCTCAAAAAGAAAATTCATCCAACTCTTCACAATCCTCAAAAGAACATTTTAAGAAAAAACTATTCCAATTACAAAGCAAAAGTAAGTTGAAATAACATATCTGAAATCCATAAGAAATAAAGAATTGAATTTAACTTCTTTTTAACATAAAAGACAAGGTTTGAAAGCTGTGATTTAACGCATGCACTTAAAATTCCATATAAATTAAATCATTGCTTGAAAAATTACCTGATAGGAATGCTGATTTTTTATTTTTAGTTCCTTTTATTTAGTTGCTCGAGCATTTATTGAATGCCTAAGTTTGTCATCATTCGTTCGCCGCGAGGACGCATATTGATGATAATCGTAGCCGGCTACTTAGAAAGGAACAAACTCAATTGGCGAGACTAACTCTACTCTTTATCCATTACCAGACAGCGTGTAACAGACTGATTTTCTTTTAGTGTCGGTAATAGTGATTTACCGGTCTGTGAATAGTACCATCGGTCCGGGACTTGGTATTATTTTAGTCCGGAAAAATTACGGTGCATAGTTAATATTTTCTTTACTATTTTTGGAGC
>CANUEP010039562.1:0-19761 GCA_947857235.1 Jatropha podagrica | reverse complement strand
ATATGTATAGAGATGTGGACTATGGCATGTATAGACTTATTATAAATAATGTTGGAGTTGTAAATATTGAGATTATATTTAATGAAATCGGTGGCCGATTAAATATTAATTCTCGATTTTATGTGTGGTGAATGATTAATGTTGCATATATTCTTGAAATGAATGGATTATAATATTGATGAGAGAACCTAAGTAAAATGGATTCATATTTAGAAGTGCGTGTGTCATTTTGTATTAAATTGGAGTTTTGGGATATGGAGGAATTATGTTGGAAGTGTGCATATTTTCTTTGTGCGGCAAGTTTTTTTTTAGGGGAAGTTCTTGCAAAATTTTATTTTATTCTTAAATTTTGTTTTTCATAAGATTTTCCCTAAAACCTATATTTTATATTTTAATTACTTGCCTCACTAAGGAAACATAACTACTTCTAATGTGTATTTTGGAGTTAATTAGTAGAATAGGTTGGTGTTTCATCACCGAATGTGGCATCCGCGGTCTAGTTCTCCGAGATTAGGGAGTGGATGTTACACTTAGTGGTATCAAAGTATAGGTTTAGCCGATTCTAGGATATATGATTTCGTGTGAGAGTTTATCTGGTTTGGAGTAGTATTATAGGTGATTTAAATAAAATACATGCCATATTATTGCATTTTGGGAATTTCTCTCTTATGCGAACCTGTTTGTCTTTCTTGGTGATCAGATATGTCTCAGTATCCGTCTAATGAGGAGGTGGACAATTATGCCCCTCCAGAGGGTGCTATGTTAGCGGGTGAACTAGTTGGTGGTGTTGCTAGTGGTGTATTAGGTTCGGATGCAGAGCATGCCTCAGCTGCGGGGTAGGCTGCTATTGGTCCTACAGGGCCTAATCAGGGTGATTTGGTACAACAGTTAGTAGTTGCGTTGAGGCAGGTGGCGGGAGCAGTTCCTTAGGCTCTAGTCGCACTAGCCGCTATTCCAGTCTGTTCCCCCATTGAGAAACTAAGGAAGTACCGAGTTGAGGATTTTATGGGATGAAAGGATGATGATCCTTCTGCAGCAGAGTTTTGGCTGCGGGCTACGGAGAGAGTTCTAGACCAGATGTAGTGCACTCCTCGAGACAAACTGTTATGTGTTGTTTCCTTACTGAAGGAGGAGGCTTATTTATGGTGGGAGTCTGTGGTTAAAGTAGCTAGAGCCGAGGATGTTACTTGGGACTTCTTTCTCTTCGAGTTTCGGGAGAAGTATGTGGGAGAGCTGTACACTGATCAGAGGATAGAAGATTTTCTAGAGCTTAGACAGGGTCGGATGACTATCTCAGAGTATGAGCGAGAGTTTTAGCAGTTGAGTAAGTACGCTGCTAAGTTGATACCTACTGAGTCAAATAGGTGTAAGAGGTTTAAAAAGGGATTATTGGATGAATACAGGATGCATTTAACATCCTAGCCCCACACTACAATAGCTTTGTTGGTTAAGGTTGCTATAGAGCTTGAGGTTATCCAAGATGAGAGACAGTCTAGAGTGTAGAGGACCTAGCAGGGTAGTCAGCATAAAAGGTTCCAGAGTACTACGTCTGGACAGACTTCTGGGACTCAGTCTAGTAGTAAGAGATGCAGTGGTGGACCACAGATGGGGGTCAGACCGGGTCAGAGAGTTGGCCGGGGAACATTTATGAGATCAGCTCCTCAAGCTACATCTATGGCTAGTGGTGGAGGTACTACATGACCAAGTTTACCGTTTGCACTCAGCATGGTAGGAGACATGGTGGGGTATGTTAGGGAGTTTCGAGAGCTTGCTTTAGATGTGGATCTACTGAGCATATGGTCAGAGATCCTTTGGTAGCCACAGATTTTATTCAACAGGTTGGGAGGCCAGCTCCCTATGTTCAGAGGGGCAGAGGTAGAGGCCATGGTGAGGCTTATGGTACTGGAAGTCAGAGGATAGTATCTGAGACAGTGGATAGGCTAGAGGTTAGAGCACTAGTGAGGGCCTATGCCATCAGGACCAAGCAGCAGTAGGATGCTCTGGATGTCATTACAGGTACCTTTTTCATCTTTGATACTTATGTACTTGCTTTGGTTGATTTGGGCTCCACGCATTCATATATATATGCATACATGTGGGTAGATTGGGTAGTATGCATGCTGACACCCTAGAGCATGGTGTTGAGGTTACTAGTCCATTGGGGTAGAGTATAGTAGTTGACCGGGTGTATAGAGATTTTCCTTTAGTTATTCATGGGCATGTATTTTCGGGTGATTTGATAGAGTTACCTTTCCGGGAATACGATGTGATATTGGGCATGGACTGACTGTCTAGACATGGAGTGATTGTGGATTGTAGACATAAGAGGATCATACTTTAGACCTCATCTGGAGAGGAGATTATTATTGTGGGTGAGAGGAAGGATTTCCTCTCTAATGTTATTTCAGCCAGTATTGTTAGGAGGATAATACAGCATGGCTGTGAGGCATTCCTAGCTAGTGTACTTGAGCTAAAGCAGAGATCTCCTGGTGTCCATAAGATTTCGAGGGTGTTTGATTTTCCAGATGTGTTTCCGGAGGATTTGCCTAGTTTACCTCCTGTGAGAGAGGTTGAGTTCAGTATCGAGGTTATGCCAGGTACCGCACCGATATCTATTGCCCCATATCAGATGGCTCCTACTGAGTTGAGGGAGCTAAAGATCCATCTTCAGGAGTTGTTGGATAAGGGTTTTATTCGACCTAGTGTTTCTCCTTGGGGCGTTCGGGTTTTGTTTGTGAAGAAGGATGGTACCTTGAGGTTGTGTATTGACTATAGGCAGCTGAATAAGGTGACAGTGAAGAATCGTTATCCTTTACCTTTAATAGACGATTTATTTGATCAGTTGAGAGGAGCCACGGTATTTTCGAAGATTGATTTGAGATCTAGGTATCATTAGTTGGGAGTTAGAGAGGCGGATGTGCCTAAGACTGCCTTTAGGACTCGATATGGCCACTATGAGGTTTTGGTGATGCCATTCAGGTTGACTAATACTCCAGCAGTATTTATGGATCTGATGAACTGGATTTTCCATCCTTACCTGGCTCAGTTCGTAGTAGCGTTTATTGATGATATTTGGGTGTACTCTCCGACTAGAGTGGACCATGATCGCCATCTATGGACAGTTCTACAGACTTTAAGAGATCGGCAGTTATATGGTAAGCTCAGTAAGTGTGAGTTCTGGTTGACGGAGATTGCCTTCATTGGGCATATTGTTTCTGCAGAGGGTATTCAAGTGGATCCAAAGAAGATTGAGGCAGTGCTTGATTAGAAGCCACCTAAGAACATCATAGAGATCCATAGTTTTTTAGGTTTGGTTGGGTATTACAGGAGATTTGTCAAGGGGTTTTCTCTCATTCCCAGCCCTTTGACTAGACTCTTTCGTAAGGATGTACAGTTTGAGTGGACTGATAGGTGCCAGAGCAGTTTTGAGAGGCGATGCTCACTGAGGCTCCAATGTTGACACAACCAAACTTTGCTTCCTCATTTTATGCCTAATGAATGGCTAAGATCAAGTCCTAAGTAATCTCATCCAATGGCTCTAAATATCATCAATTAACTCTCTTCCAATTATTATTTAACTTCACCAATGAATTAAATTAACTCCACAAAAATAATTCCTCAACTATTCTTTAATATACTACACTAGAAATAATATTCATTAAATGCCTTAATTCACTAAAAATATTCATGAAATATTTTCTACCCACCTAAATCTTGCAAACATGCTCCAAAAATACTAAATAAAATATTACACACGCATAGTAATTTTTTTGAACTAAAATAATACCAAGTCCCGGACTGATGGTACTATTCACAGAACGAAAAATCGCTATTACTGACACCGAAAAATGGTCCATTACATTATCCTTATCCATTCACTAATTTGACATCCTACATAAGTGGCATATGTCATTTATCATACTAACAGCCAATTAGACTATTATGCATAGGTAATCTACCATATACTACATCATATCCTATGTTTATAGACTTCTATGGTGATTGAGTATTATTAATACCATATAATCTCGGACATGAGTGGGGTAGAAGTCAGCTGGGATCAGTGATCCTATATTAGACGTCATTGTAATAGCCTTGGCCATAGAATGGTATGGCAAGTTGTTAACTACAGTGTAGCTATGATACATTACATCCACATGGAGAGTTATATGGACTAGGGGTGAATAAATATATATATGGTGGGAAACTAGTAATATAATATCCATGAGCTACATACTAATTTTGATTGAGGTAAGAACTACACTATATATATACCTTGTTGATTCTGTCACTCTGTATCATAACAATGGGCACATATATGGTTGGAATTAATTTGATATCACCATATATGTCTCACTCTTGCACTAACGTATCACATGATTGAGGAAAACACTAACCACATGTGTATCATAACCCTATGTATAGCATAATATATCACTTTCCCATGTAGCTTTGTCCCCACAATGTATTTAATGTAATTTATAATGATTATATAGCTTATCCTCATCAACTCGCTAATTTGACATCATACATAAGTGGCATAGGTCATTTATCATACTAATAGCCAATTAGACTATTATGGATAGGTAATCTACCATATACTACATCATATCCTCTGTTTATAGACCTTTATGGTGATTGAGTATGATTAATACCATATAGTATCGGACAGGAGTGGGGTAGAGTTAAGCTGGGATCAGTGATCCTGTATTAGATGCCATGGTAATAGCCTTGGCCATAGAATGGTACGGCAAGTTGTTAACTGCAATGTAATCATGATACATTATATCCACGTTGGGGGTTATATGGACTAGGGTTGAATGAATACATATATGGTGGGATGCTAATAATATAATGTCCATGAGCAACAAACTAATTTTGATTGGGGTAAAAACTATGCTATATATATACCTTGTCGATTCTGTCACCCTATGTCATCACAACGGGCACATATATGGTTGGAATTAATTTGATATCACCATATATGTCCCACTCCTGCACTAACGTACCACATAATTGAGGAAAACACTAACCATACGTATATTATACCCCCATGTATAGCATAACATATCACTATCCCAAGTACCTTTGCCCCCATAATGTATTTAATGTAATCTATAATGATTATATGGATTATCCTTATCCATTCACTAATTTGACATCATACATAACTGACATATGTCATTTATCATACTAATAGCCAATTAGACTATTATGCATCGGTAATCTCCCATATACTACATCATATCCTATTTTTATAGACTTCTATGGTGATTGAGTATGATTAATACCATATAATATCGGACAAGAGTGGGGTAGAGTTAAGCGGGGATCAGTGATCCTATATTAGATGTCACTGTAATAGCCTTGGCCATAGAATGGTATGGCAAGTTGTTAACTACAGTATAGCCATGATACATTACATCCATGTGGGGGATTATATCGACTTGGGGTCAATGAATGGTGAAAAACTAGTAATATAATGTCCATGAGCAACATACTAATTTTGATTGGGGTAAGAATAATGTTATATATACCTTGCCAATGCTGTCACCCTGTGTCATACCAATGGGCATATATATTATTGGAATGAATTTGATATCACCACATATGTCTCACTCCTGCACTCACATACCACATGATTGAGGAAAACACTAACCACACATATATCATACCCCCATGTATAGCATAACATATCACTATCCCATTTACTTTTGTCCCCACAATGTATTTAATGTAATCTATGACGATTATATGGATTATCCTTATTCACTCACAAATTTGACATCACACATAAGTGACATATGTCATTTATCATACTAATAGCCAATTAGACTATAATGGATAGGTAATCTACCGTATACTACATCATATCCTCTACTTATAGACTTCTATGGTGATTGAGTATTATTACTACGAAATAATATCGGAGAGGAGTGGGATAGAGTTAAGCTGGGATTAGTGATCCTATATTAGATGGCATTACAATAGCCTTAGCCATAAAATGGTATGGCAAGTTGTTAACTATAGTGTAGCCATGATATATTATATCCACATAGGGGGTTATATGGACTTGTTGTGAATGAATTCATATATGGTGGGAAACTAGTAATATACTGTTCATGAGCATCATACTAATTTTGATTGGGGTAAGAACTATGCTATATATACCTTGCTGATTCTGTCACCATGTGTCATACCATTAAGCATATATATTGTTGGAATGAATTTGATATAACCAAATATGTCTCACTCCTGTACTAACGTACCACATGATTGAGGAAAACACTAACCACACATATATCATACCCCCATGTATAGCCTAACATATCATTATCCCATGTACTTTTGTCCCCACAATGTATTTAATGTAATCTATGATGATTATATGTATTATCCTTATCCACTCACTAATGTTACATCATACATAAGTGGCATATGTCATTTATCAAACTAATAGCCAATTAGACTATTCTAGATAGGTAATCTACCATATAATACATCATATCCTATGTTTATAGACTTCTATGGTGATTGAGTATGATTAATACCATATAAGATCGGATAGGAGTGGGGTAGAGTTAAGCTGGAATCAGGGATCCTATATTAGATGTCATTGTATTAGCTTTGACCACAGAATGATATGGCAAATTGTTAACTACAGTGTAGACATGATACATTATATCCACTTGGGAGTTATATGGACTTGGGGTAAATGTATACATATATGGTGGGAAACTAGTAATATAATGTACATGTGCAACAAACTAATTTTGATTGGTGTAAGAACTATGCTATATTTATGCCTTGCTGATTCTGCCATCCTCTGTCATACCAATGGGCATATATATCATTGGAATGAATTTGATATCACCATATATGTCTCACTCCTGGACTAACGTACCTCATGATTGAGGAAAACACTAACCACACGTATATCATACCCTCATGTATAGCATAACATAACACTATCCCGTGTACCTTTGTCCCCATAATATATTTAATGTAATCTATAACGATTATATGGATTATCCTTATCCACTCACTAATTTGACATCATACATAAGTGGCATATGTCATTTATCGTACTAATAGTGAATTAGAATATTATGGATAGGTAATCTACCATATACTACATCATATCCTATATTTATATACTTTTATGGTGATTGAGTATGATTAATACCATATAATATCGAGCAGGAGTGGAGTAGAGTTAAGCCGGGATCAGTGATCCTATATTAGATGCCATTGTAATAGCCTTGGCCATAGAATGGTATGGCAAGTTGTTGACTGCACTGTAGCCATTATACATTATATCTAGGTGGGGGGTTATACGGTCTTGGGGTGAATGAATACATATATGGCGGGAAACTAGTAGTATAATGTCCATGAGAAGCATACTAATTTTGATTGGGGTAAGAACTATGCTATATATACCTTGCTGATTATGTCATCCTATGTCATACCAATGGCCATATATATGGTTGGAATAAATTTGATATCACCATATATGTCTCGCTTCTATACTAACGCACCACACGATTGAGGAAAACACTAACCACACGTATATCATACCCCCATGTATAGAATAATATATCACTATCCTGTGTACCTTTGTCCCCACAATGTATTTATTAATGTAATCTATAACGATTATATGGATTATCCTTATCCACTCGCTAATTTGACATCATACATAAGTGGCATATGTCATTTATCCTATAAATAGTCAATTAGACTACTATGGAGAGGTAATCTACCATATACTATATCATATCCTATGATTATAGATTTCTATGGTGATTGAGTGTGATTAATACCGTATAATATCAGACAGGGCCGGGGTAAAGTTAAGCTAGTATCAGTGATCCTATATTAGATGTCATTGTAATAGCCTTGACCATAGAATGGTATGGCAAGTTATTAACTACAGTGTAGTCATGATACATTATAACCACGTGGGGGGTTATATGGACTTGGATTGAATAAATACATGTATGGTGGGAAACTAATAATATAATGTCCATGAGCAACATACTAATTTTATTTGGGGAAAGAACTACATTATATATACCTTGCTGATTCTGTCACCCTGTGTCATACCCATGGGTATATATATGGTTGGAATGAATTTGATATCACCATATATGTCACATCCATATTTTCTAAATATGTCATTAGCTTGCATTAAATCATTTTAGAGCCTAATTACAAATTATTATGATTTTATTATGATTTTGGGAAATAATGTCATAGGGT
This sequence comes from Jatropha podagrica, assembly GCA_947857235.1. Taxonomy (NCBI): domain Eukaryota; kingdom Viridiplantae; phylum Streptophyta; class Magnoliopsida; order Malpighiales; family Euphorbiaceae; genus Jatropha; species Jatropha podagrica. The sequence continues at coordinate 11,499 of CANUEP010039562.1, read as the reverse complement.
TATTTTTGTAATTTCACATGTGTAGAGATTTAATTTATTAATGATATGATTCATGCTTATATAGTTCATTTATCATGCCATAAATTATTTTAGTAATTTTAATTATATAGAAAATTACTTTATGGCATGATATGTATATTTATAAACTTTTTATTATGTGTAGTTAGACTTAGTGTAGTGTTTAATTCTAGCATTAGGATAAGAGAAACCTAAAATAAATCATAGCCTTCTATCTATAAGACTTTTGACCAAGTCAATCTTGTCTCTACATAATGGCAAATTACCAAATTGCCATTAATGAATTAATATAAGCCCTTTGATGAGTTTTTAAGATTTAATCTCCACCGTTCATTTGGAGAAATTACCAAAGTGCTTAAAAGTCATCTAAAACCTAAATAATCAAACATGCAATAACTCATCTTCTTCTTCATCAAAACTCTAGCCACCCAAACCAAACTCTCTCCCTCTCTTCTCCATTTTTCTTCACTACATCCTAAAAGCCACCATTTTTAGACAAGTTCAAGCAAAAATATTTAAATACCTAAGCTAAGGAAGTGAATTCTTGCAATAAAATTTCAGATTTTCACCATTTGGTAAACTTTCTCTCACTAAAACCTATTCTACCTCTTTCTCTCTCATCTAAAATCTTAGTGATTTTTCAAACTAAGGCTAGAAATAAGTTCTCACGCTTAATAGGTCATTATATATACATAGGAACTAATTATATAAATGATATATATGGTGGGAAAAATATGGTAAGGATACACTAGTCATAGGCGACGTATATTGACTACACTACTAATACATGTCTATGTAGAAGGGTATATGCTTAGGGTGGTAAGTCATCTATATAAATTATCCCATATTACCCTAGTGTAAATTGGGTATTGATATAGACTTTCATTGTATTAGTTCAACTCATATTATATAGCAGGGTACTCCACTATGGGTACTATTGTGATATGCACACCAACATGTTCCATCCATATTAGCATCATGGTTGTGCTATGTCTGCAAGTTTGACCAGTAACATAGCGGTTGATAATAGTATATCCACATATCATGATGGACTAATCCATGGACATTAATTTATCATTCACTCAGTGTAGACCCTGTAGTTAGTGTACTATGTCAAGCCCCATATCTAAACTACGTAATTATGCTTAGTTACGGATGAGCCGGCGAATCATGCCAGTATATGATCATATTGATATCATAATGATATTTTCTATTTGAGATAGTCCTAACTGTTGTGAGATTATATGTGTTATACACATAGTGGTATAGGGTAGATTGGAAAATAATAACGGTGATCCACAATATACTCTATGGCTCTACTATTTGGGAAATGTAGATCTAGCACAATGGTGTATACACATCCATGTACCACTGTGATGTCTACATCCCTACGCTAAAATGTAGTCAGCATCATACCCTAAATCATATGTACCCTATTAGTACTCTTCATGTGGATACCATGATGCTCAGTGATTTGCTGAGACGTGCCTAAACACATGGTATCGACATGATAGATTCAGCTTGTAGATTAATTAGGGGATTCAAGGTATAATACTTATATAGGGGTTACCAGCCATTAGTGTAATACACTACGATACACGTTGTGTGGGTCATTCTATGTGATACACAACGGGTTACATATGCTTAGGCAATGATCAATAGTTACTTAAAATTACAATAATACCCTTAGCATATGGTATATGAGTTAATACTCTTGTGACTAGTTTCCCATTATAGGTACCTTTATCATGTTAAATTGATACCCCAGGTTTGTTCCACCACATTTATTAGGGTCTGCTCTATTATCATAGGCTACATGGTTACTAATACCTATAATAGGATATATCATATGAATATACTTAGCAAATATACATATGATACACCCTATTAAAAATTATCATAATGAATAATATATACCTCAATCATATAGCTAATGTATATACCACGATGCAGATGGGCTATAATTGATATAATTATAATATCCTGATTTTCGTACCGTGGTCCTAGTCGTATCATGTATTAATTTGATCAAACTACCCCAACTGGTGATTATAGCCACTCACCCCAATAATAGATATCATATAAAGATATATGAGTTGGATAATCTAAAACTAAGCATATGCCACTCACCGTCATCAGCCACAAATCATATTATGATAGTGTATGATCCTATTGTCAGGTTATGGCTAGGTATATTATACTGTCCATATCAAGACATGTATGTACATGATCATATATGGCCACCATATATGGATAATCATACCATTGACTGATGTATTGGTATATAATATATGATCACAGCAACTCGTATACTATCATTTATCATACTATGGTATATTCCCATATACTATATGCAACCATATATATTATATTATCCATGTACACTGATGCAATACATATAGAATGCTCATCAATCATTCCTCTACCCCACTCCCGTACTACTTTCCCACCATACTTCACTGACTAATTTACCATCAGACATAAGTTGCATATGTCATTTATCATACTAATAGCCAATTAGAGTATTATGAATAGATAATCTACCATATACTATCATATATCATACTATATGTTCATACTATTCAGTACTACATCATATCCTATGTTTATAAACTTCTATGGTGATTGAGTATGATTAATACAGTATATTATCAAAAAGGAGTAGGGTAGAGATAACCTGGGATCAAAGATCATTTATTAGATTTCGTTGTAATAGCCTTAGCTATAGAATGGTATGGCCAGTTATTGACCGTAGTGTAGCCACAATATATTACATCCACGTGAGGGTTATATAGACTGGGGGTGAATAGATATATATATATATATATATATATATATATATATATATATATATATATATATATAAATGGTGGGAAATTAGTACTATAATGTCCATAGGCCACATACTAATTTTGATTAGGGTAAGAAATATGGTATATAACTTTCTGATTCTATCACCCTATGTCATACCAATGGGCATTCTATCTTACTCCATATATATGGTTGCAATGAATTTGATATCACCATATATGTCTCACTCTTGTACTAATGTACCATATGATTAGCACAATATATCACCACCCCATGTGCCCTTGTCCCCATAATATATTTAATGTAATCTATAATGATTATGTCGATTATCCTTATTCACTAACTAATTTACCATTAGACATAAGTGGCATATGTCATTTATCATACTAATAGCCAATACGATTATTAAGAATAGATAATCTACGCTACACTATCATATCATACTATATGTTCATACTATTCGGTACTACATCATATCCTATGTTTATAAACTTCTATGAGGATTGAGTATGATTGATACCATATAATATCAGGCACGAGAGGGGTAGAGGTAGGCTAGGATAAGTGATCCTATATTAGATGGCGTTGTAATAGCCTTGGCCATAAAATGGTATGGCAAGTTGTTAACTACGGTGTAGCCACGATACATTACATCCACGTAGGGGTTATATGGACTTGGGGTAAATATATACATATATGTTGGGAAACTAGTTCTATAATGTCCATGAGCCACATACTAATTTTGATTAGGGAAAGAAATATGGTATACAACATGTTAATTCTTTCACGCTATGTCATACCAATGGGCATTCTATCTCACTCCATATGATTGAGGAAAACACTAATCACACGTATATCATATCCTCATGTATAGCATAATATATCACTACCCTATGTACCCTTATCCCTACAATGTATTTAATGTAATCTATAATGATTATATGGATTATTCTTATTCACTGACTAATTTACCATCAGACATGTTCAAATAGTGTACCCCAAACAGTGTACATTATAGGGTGACATTCGATAGTATGTAACCAAAATAATATACATGTGAAACTATGGCCATGTGACCTATAATTTGCCTATGGATTAATCCATGAATTATATACTAATTATGCATTCAGTTTTGGTACCCTAACAAATGATTAATGATCTTGGATAACACCAGTTGTGTCTGTATAATATGGATATACTAGTATGCCTAATAAGTCATAATATGTACACAGGACTCAATTATATAAATGGTATATATGGTGGGAAAAATATGGTAAGGATACACTAGTCATAGACAACGTTTATAGACTACACTACAAATATATGTCTATGTCGAAAGGTATACAATCCAGGTAGTAAATCATCTATATAAATTATCCCATATTACTTCAGTGTAAATTGCATATTGATATAGACTTTCATTGTATTAGTTCAACTCATATTATATAGCAAGGTACTCCACTATGGGGTACTATTGTGATACGCACTATCATGTTCCATCCATATTAGCATCATGGTTGTACTATAATTGCAAGTTTGTCCAGTAATTTAGTGGTTAGCAATAGTATATGCATATAGTGGTTGGGATAGTATATCCATTTATCAATCACTCAACGTATACCCTGTAGTAGGATATAAAGTAGTACCCAATAGTATGAACATGTAGTATGATATATGATAGTATATGGTAGATAACCTATTCATAAGACTCTAATTGGCTATTAGTATGATAAATGACTTATGTCAGTTATGTCTGATAGTAAACTAGTCAGTGAATAAGGATAATCCATATAATCGTTATAGATTGCACTAAATACATTGTGGGGACAAGAGCACATGGGGTAGTGATATAGTATGTATACATGAGGATATGACACACCTGTGGTTAGTCTTTTCCTCAATCATTTGCTACATTAGTACAAGAGTGAAACATATATAGTGATATCAAATTCATTGCAACCATATATATGGAGTGAGATAGAACGCCCATTGGTATGATATAGGGTGACAGAATCAGTAAGTTGTATACCATAGTTCTTTCCCTAATCAAAATTAGTATGGGGTTCATGGACATTACATTACTAGTTTCCGACCAAATAAATCTATTCAGCCTCAGTCCATATAACCCCCACGTGGATGTAATGTATCATGGCTACACTTCAGTTAACAACATGCCATATTATTCTATGGCCAAGGCTATTGCAATGACATTTAATATTGTATAATTGATCTCAGCTTACCTCTACCCCACTCTTATTCGATATTATACAGTATTAATCATACTCAATAGTATGAACATATAGTAAGATATATAATAGTATATGGTAGATTACCTATTCATAAAACTCTAATTGGCTATTAGTATGATAAATGACAGATGTCACTTATGTCTAATAGTAAAATACTCAGTGAATAAGGATAATCCATATAATCATTATAGATTGCACTAAATACAATGTGGGGACTAGCGTACATGGGGTAGTGATATATTATGCTCTAAATGAGGATATAATATACCTGTAGTTAGTGTTTTCCTAAATCATATGCCTCCTCGCGCTCAATTCTGGTGATCTAGTCACCAACCGCTCGATGTTAAGCCCTTTGTGACGTAATCTCAATTCCGATCAATGCAATTCGGCCTCCGATCATCTCTTTAGCGGTACTTTTGGACTGTGATTTGTGTGTGGGTACTGAAAATTTTTTCTTAGAAATTATTAGCTAATATTTGGTATTTTGTGGTTGATTTTTTTATATTGTGTGGTTTATTTTATTATATTGTGTGGTTTATTTTTTTCCAGAAATTATTAATTTTGTGTGGTTGATTTTTTCTCATAAATTATTAATCTGGTGTGGTTGATTTTTTCCCAGTATTATACTATAGCCAATAAACAAGCTAATGGGAATTTCCTTATCTTTCATTGGGACAGTTGATTTAAATATAGAATTTAAATTCATCATATGATTTAATAAAATAAATTAGAGGATTTTAGTTGATTATAGAATAATGATAGATTGGACTAAAAATAAAATAATAATAATAATAATTAGACAAATTTCAAATTTATTAGATGTTTAATATATTTAATTATTAACTGATTAGCAATGGATTTGGCAACAGATTTAAATAGCAATGGATTAGCAATGATATTTCACAATACATTGATGCATTATAGCAATGGAATTAGTATTAAAAAAAAATAGCAAGGATGTAGCAACGTTGCACCAACAGAATTAGCAACGGTATTACCAATCGATTAATAACGAATTACAGTGAAAGTACCCAAATTGATACAAAATATAGCAACGGATGTTTTATCGCTTAGCAATCAATATGTCGATGCTAATTTAGCATCGCAACATTTAGCATAAGAATTTATCTGTAACTAATATATTGCTATTTTTGTTTTAGCAATGGATTCTTCAAGTTTAGCAAGGGAACCGTTGCTAAACGACATTTTTTTTTTAGTGAATATGTGGCTCATGGACATTGTAGTACTAGTTTCTCACCATATATTTCTATTCTCCCTCAGTCCATATAATTCCCACGTGGATGTAATGTATCATGGCTACACTACAGTTAATAACTTGTCATACCATTCTAGGCCAAGGCTATTATAACGACATCTAATATAAGATCACTAATCTCAGTTTATCCCTACCCCACTCCTATCTAATTTTATACGGCATTTATCATACTCAATCGTCATAGAAGTTTATAAACATAAGATGTGAAGTAGTACCGAATAGTACGAATATATAGTATTGTATATGATAGTATATGGTAGATTACCTATTCATAATACTCTAATATGCTATTAGTATGATAAATGACATATGTCACTTATGTCTGATTGTAAATTAGTCAGTGGTTTACATTAAATACATTGTGAGGACAAGGGTACGTAAGGTAATGATATATTATGCTATACATGAGGATATGATATGCCTTTTGTTTGCGTTTTCCTCAATCATATGGTACATTAGTACATGAGTGAAACATATATGGTGATATCAAATTCATTGTAACTATATATATGGAATGAGATAGAATTCCCATTGGTATGATATAGGGTGACAGAATCAGCAAGTTGTATACCATAGTTCTTTCCCTATTTGAAATTAATATAGGGTTCATGGACATTATAGTATTAGTTTTCCACCATTTATATCTATTTACCCCCAGTCCATATAACCCGCATGTTGATGAATGTATCATGGTTGCACTACAGTTAACAACTTGCCATACCACTCTATGGCCAAGGCTATTACAACGACATCTAATATAGGATCACTGATCCCAGTTTACCTCTACCACACTCCTGTCTGTTATTATACGATATTAATCATACTCAATTGCCATAGAAGTTTATAAACATAGGATGTGATTTAGTACCAAATAGTATGAACATATAGTATGATACGTGATAGTATATTCTAGATTACCTATTCATAATACTCTAATTAGCTATTAGTATGATAAATGACACATGCCACTTATGTCTAGGGGTAAATTATTCAGTGAATAAGGGTAATTCATATAATCGTTATAGATTACATTAGATACATTATGGGGATAGGGGTACATGGGGTAGTAATATATTATGTTATACATGAGGATATGATATACCTATGGTAAGTGTTTTCCTCAATCATATGATACATTAGTAAAGAAGTGAGACATAAATGGTGATATCAAAATTCATTGTAGCCATATATATTGAGTGAGATAGAATGCCAATGGTATGACATAAGGTGACAGAATCAGCAAGTCGTATACCATAGTTCTTTCCCTAATAAAAAGTAGTATGTGATTTATGGAGATTATACTAGTAGTTTTCCACCATATATATTTATTCACTCCCAGTATGCGTACCAAATTTATCGTGATATATATACTTGATACAACAACCACCTAGTAGCATAGACTAGACAACCTCTGAATCAATCTTAATCCTAAGATCCCAAAACCAAACCTATCACATGAAATTCTACACCCCCAAATCAGCATGGATATGGTAACATAGAATATAGAAAAAGAAAATTGAATCAACACCACAAGTACTTACTTAATAAGTTTAAACAATCCTTGAAGTAACAATAAGAAATAACCAAGCTCTCTTGAAGAACAAACTCAAATTTCTATTTTTCAATGATGATCTATCTGTGATCACATTTTTGGTAGCTGTTTATAGCCTTATACCAACTCTAAATCTCTAATACTACTAACTAACCCTAAAATACTTGCATTGGACCAAGCCCAACACAAGTTGCCTTACAAAAGCAATAAAAACTAACTGATTGGGCTTAAGTTCTAGGCCCAAACGTGTAGTCTACTAAAAAGACATCATGTGCCACTTAATTAAGTTATGTGACACCTATTTAAACTAATTCTAAAGCCCAATACAATATTAAATCAAGAAAGCACAATTAAGGCCCAAAACACATTAAAAAAAAGGTCCACAATATTAATTAAAGATAGATAGGCCCAAGCCCATTGAATGAGGCTTGTGCTTATGAATTCAGCCTAAGTATACTTCAATGTGTATAAGTATCTTGGCAATTCCTTAAGCTCTTCTCCACGATTAATAATCATATCTTCTTAAAGTTCTTATGAAATCAAAACTTGTATGAAGATTTGCAATTGAGCTTTGACCTTTTTGGAACGTGCTCTAGTGATTGGCCCCATTGGAATCTTCAAACCTCCATCTTCATGGCTACCTTGGTGAGTTGCATCAATACTACAATCATTCTATAGCATATTGAATAATTTAGCATATCTTAGTTAATGTTAGTACATGTAACTACATTAATAGTTGAGTGGATTTATACATTTTATTGAGATATGTATGGAATACTAAAAATTTATCAATGAAAATACATTAATTTAATTAATATGCATGATTAATACTTAATATATATAAATTAGTGTTCACATATATCTAGGTCAGTATTCATATTGTAAAGATATAAACAATATACTCTATAAATTAATAATTATTAATTTATGCAATTAATTAATACCTCGCTAAATTCATAAAATTTCACGATCTCGACATTATTAATTTATAGAGGTTCGACTGACAAGGCAACTCCTATTCCCTATTAAATAGGGGCTACGCTAGAAAGTCAAATATGGACTAGTTGTCCTATTCCCTATTTAATAAAATTAACTTATTAACAGTTACTTTATTATTATAGCTTACCATCTAAAAAACATCAAAATACATTGCATAAATATAAAAATCACTTAAGATTGTAAGATTACAATTAAAATTATCTATTAGTTGCATAATAATTAAAATTAACCAAACAAATCTTTTTTAACATTTTTTTTTTTTGAAAATGTGATTCATTAATAATAGTATTAAGAATTACAAATACTCATATAAACTAAACATAGAATTTTACTATTAGTAATTGATAGACTTTGCTGATTTTTTAACGAAATAAAAGAATTCATATTTTTTAATTATAAAACTAAATTTAAAAATATAATATTAGATTTTTTTTCATTTAGAATTGAGCTTAACAAATATATAAATTTTCATAGTAGTAGTTCGATAATTGGCTCAGGTGACAAAAGAATAATTTCTCTGAATTTTTTATACCTAGATTATTTTCTTAAAAATTTACAACACATGATGAATACAGATAAATTTCAGCCACTATGTATCAATAGCATCAATGGATGAATATGTCGTAATAAATCCTTATAAACAAGGGACAAAGTAAAAATGGAGACAAATAATAGTAATAAAAAACAGACAAATTTATTATAAGAAAAATATATATGAGTTTATTAAAGTGAATAAAAGAAGGTGAAGGAAAAAAATTAAAAGATTAATATTAATATTAACATCTAACTTAAGTTTACTTTTATTACAAAATTCAAGTTATTTAGCATTAAAGTATAATAAATAAAATAAAGATATATTTTCTTAAGTATCCTGCGAAGCCTTTCACTAACAATGACAAAAGTAATACATGATATGACCTATATAAAAAATGCACACATAGTATTAATGTATTTTCAATAATTATAATAATTTTTAGAATTTAAATAATTATATCGAAATATGAAATTAGATATTTTTTTATTTTTATGTTTATGATTTATTATAAATTATTATTTATTTATTTGAAATATTAATGTATTAGTTATTTAGTATAATGTGTTCTAAGCATGTATATGTCCTACTTATTTAAAAATTATCATATTGTACATTTTCGTATCTTGTATCCTATGTCGGTGCAATTTATCTCTCAAATGTATAAGACTACTCTATATACTAAGCTAAGCAATCAAGGTATTTTTTTAATTACCAATAAAAATTAATGTATTTTCTTTTTTTATGTAATTGAAATAAGAAATTAAGTTTTTTTTATTTCATGTTTATAATTTATTACAAATGATTATTTATTTATTTGAAATCTTAATGTATTAGTTATTGTGTAGAGTGTCCAAAGCGTGTGGATGTCTTATTTTTTAAAAAATTATCATATCTCATATATTCTCGTATCTCGTATTATGTGTCTGTGCAACCTAACTCTTAGCATATGAGACTACTTCATACACCAAGCTAATCAACCAAGTTTTTTTTTTAATTACTAATTAAAATGAAGGGTTTTTTTAAAAAAAACTGATTTTATGTCATTGAAATGAGAAATGAAGTTCTTTTTTATTTTATATTTATAATTTATTACAAATGATTATTTATTTATTTGAAATATTAATGTATTACTTATTCTGTATATTGTGTGCTAAGCATATAAATGTCTTAGTTATTTAAAAATTATCATATCATATACATTCTCGTATCCTGTATCTTGTATTCATGCAAGTTCCTAGTATATGAGATTATTCCATATTTCAAGCCAATCAATTGAGGTTTTTTTTAATTATCAATAAAAATGAAATGCTTTTTTTAATTTATTTTTATATCATTAAAATAAAAAAATTAGATTTTTTTATTTTTTATTTATAATTTATTACAAATAAATTGAATTATTTTGCTCGAAGGATAAACTATGTAAACTGTATTGAAAATGTAACGTTTAAATAAGACTAACTCAAATTGCAAATGACATGTTGCCATATTTTGATAGAAAAAGAAAAGAAAGCATTATTAAAGAATTAATTTATTGTATTTGATTGAATTTGATAAAGTATTTGAATAATAGAATTTTAAGTGAATTTTTAAAGAAAAGCAAAATAGAGAAAATTAATAATTTTTATTGCAAGATCTTATTATATTTATTTGATAAAATAAATAGATATATGTATGTGTGTATATATATACAATTAATTTTAATAAATAAGCCGAGCACTTGTTTTAATGGAATTTAAAAAGAAATTATCAAATTTAATTGAGAAATAAAATTTAATTTCTTGGATAAATCTAAGTTTTGTCAATAGTTTATAAAGCATGATTTCTTAAAGAAAATAAAGTAGTCGAATGATTTTAATAAATATATTTAAGTAAACCAAAAGAAATCTTTAGTTGATTAAAGAAAATAAAAGAATATATATATATATATATATATATATATATATATATATATATATATATATATATATATATATATAAATAAATATATATATATCGATATAAATGATATAATGAAGATTTATATTAATTATTCTCATGTATAATATATATTTATGTTTTG
>CANUEP010039559.1:0-44231 GCA_947857235.1 Jatropha podagrica | reverse complement strand
TGTTCAAGTTAGCGTTCTTAAATAGCAAGCAAAATATCAAAATACTGAATATAGGGTTCAGCTGCAAAACCATATCGTTTAATGTATTTTTATGTTCAAGTTAGTTTTCCTATGTAATGTGTCCACATGGATATAATCTAGAAAAAAATTGGACCCATTAACGAACACATCAACATACATTAACAAATTCTAGACAAAATCTATAATTGAGAAAGAAGAATAAGTACAGAGTATTGATTAATAAAATTAAAAGTATTAGCCAAATTTGAAAAGAACTCATAAGTTCAAGCTTTTTTATATGATTAAACATTTTATATTCAAATTAGTTTTCTAACGTGGCCTATCCACATGGACGTGATCTGAAAAAAAATTAGACCCTATTAACGGACATATCAATAAACATTAACAAACTCTATATGAGGGCTACAATTGACAAAGAAAAAATAAGTACAGGGTATTAATTGACAAAATAAAAAGTATTGAACAAATATAAAAAAAAAAACTCATAAATTCAAACTTTTTTTAGTAATTAAGCCAAAAAGAATTAATTAATAATAATTTAAGCGATGAACATTTGATGTACCCATAAAAACAAAAGCGAAAAAAATCTTAATAGTGAAAGTAAATAAAACTTGCATATAGAAATGAAGTATATAATTCATAATTAAGAAATTAAGGATAAAACTTTTACAATAGGATTATAACTTCTAATTAAGATATGATAAAATTTCTATGATAGGACATAAATTAAAATGTTTGATATAATACTTCTCATTAGGAATTGTATTAAATTTTCACATCATTAAATTAATAATTATTTTGTACAATATTAAAGATTTGTTATTTTCTTTTTATAGTTCTTATTTTTAATTTTTGGTTAATGAGATTTAGATTTAGATATGAATCTCAAATAATCCGATTTTAAATTTTCAAAAAAAATTTCATTTAATTTTAAAATTTGGAATTTAAAAATAATATTTTTCTATATATTTTATGAATAACTCTCATCAACAAACAACTCTATGAGATTTGTACAAAAAAAAAAATGAAGAAACACATCTTTTTCTTTTTTTTTTCCATTCCGTTTGTTTTCTCCAGTCCTCCTCTCTCTTTCCATCTCCTAAAACCCACAAATTGTCAAATTAGGGCTCTTTAACTCTTTAAGGTTACACGGACAAGTATAAGGTTCGTCTCTCTTTCTATCTACTAAGTTTATAAAGTTAAAAAATCATTCAAGGTTTTAATTTTATTGGTTGAAAAAATAAAAATATTTAAAAGAATGCAACCTAGTGGCTATATACTGTAACCTCTTCAATTCTCCATGTGCTAGCTTGCAACCTATTATAATAAATGTCCAGCCTTAATTTTGATTAGTTCTATTATACTAGATAAGGTCTATAATATTTTTAATTATTAGTTTTTAAATACCCCCTCTGTTCTTTTTATTTAGATGAAATTTTCTTTTTTTGTGTCTAGTTTTTATATAGAGGAAGTTACTATAAATTGTAATTTTGGGATGCAAGCCTAGTTAAAAAAACTAGAAAGCCCTAAGTATATGTATTTTTTTAAGATTGAAGTTCAATAATTAAGGAAAGTAGCAGACATAAACTTTCTCAGCAACTTACTTTTTCATTTCGTTTGATAATACCAATGGTTTCTTTTATAAATTTGACCACATAAATAAAGAATTAGCCCTTATTTGTATGTTTGATGAATATATATCTATTTTTATCATTGTAAATTTGTTCACAACCATTGACCTCGGGGATGAAATGCTTGGAGTGGGATCCAAAGATGAAAATCATACACTAAAGGAGCCAACTACACTTCCAAGAAGGGCTAGTAGAGAGCCTCCAGTTGCAGACAATAATGATGATATTCTAAAAAAATTGAATGCAATTACTACTCTTGTGGCCACCTTGGTGGAAAAGATAGATAAAAACAGTGAGCAAACACAGAAAAATAGTGCACAACCTAAAGAGTTGCAGTCTTCTATTGTTGATTTGAGACAATTTCAATAAAGAATGGGTCAGTATTTTGAGATTTCTGACACATCTACTCGAGAAAAAAAGTGGCAAAAAAAAAAATAAGATGTGCTCGAAGGTAGTAATCATCAAGCACTCATAGACTCATATGAGACCCAGCCTCCTACACAAGAACCATGGACAAGAGGAAAGTTCATTGACTCTCAATATCCTTTTGCAAGTGATGATATAGGTGACCCAATAGGAAAATTTGTAAAAGACACATTTGCTGCTATTAATGTTGATCTAGGTAAAAACTATAACAATAAATAGGTTAATATGGACTTTTATTGGAAATTTGTGTACACTTTTGATTATTTTTTGCTTTTTTGTAAGCCAATTACTGGCCTTTTATTTTTAATACTTGTGAACTTTTTCAATTCCTTATAATGGTTGTAATTTGTTGTAAGCCACTTAGTGGCCTTTTGTTTTTAGAATTTCTACACTTTTTCAATTGTTTTTGTTTCTATGTGTTAATTAACGGCTATGAACTTCTATAAGCCATTTTGTGACCTTTTAATTATTAGTTGTGCACTTATATAATCCATTTTGTAGCCACTTTTTTAGTATTTGTGCACTTTTTCAATGGTTTTTGCTTCTCTGTCTTAGTTAATGGTTGTAAAATTCTGTGAGTCACTTTGTCGCATTTAAATTCATTAATTGTGTACTTCTGTAAGACATTTTGTGTTCTTATTAGTCTTAGTAGTGCACTTTACAAATCTTTGTAATGATTATATTCTTTTGTAAGCCACATTGTGATCTTATTATTATTAGTTGTACACTTTTCAAAATGTGTTGTTGTCACATATTTTGCTAGACTTTGCACTTTTTTTAAAAATTATTTCTTCAAACTCACACTAAAACTTGGACGTTAGTACTCAATTTTAAATTAAATCTTGTTAAGATTTTTGAAATTAAAACTCAATTCTATTCCATTTTGACCACAATGTATTGCATTTAGGCACAACTTTTTGAATTTCATTTAAATTTGGAGAAACCAACTTTTACTTTTAATTTTGAATTTGAATTAAAAAATTATTCAAGTTTAAACAAGTTATAACCAAAATTAAAGTTTTTTCTTTTCTATTTTCGCCAAAAATTTTAAAATTTGTGGCCTTCAATAAATAAGTTCAAAAACTAGAATTTAATTTGGTTCTAAAACTTTTTTCATTTTTATGCACATATTATGTAAAACGTCCTCATTCTAATAAAGTTAGATAGAGTTAATAAAAAAAGTTGGAAGTGACGCCTAAATGATACAAATAGAAAATAAATGCATTCTTTGGGATTGCTTTTTGTATCAGTTATTGTTTCGATAATTAATGATGAAATGAAGGCATTTTAGGAAGAAATTTTAATTTAATTAACTTTCTTAATCGAAAAGCTTTTTCTGATTTCTATAATAAAGAGAACAGAGGCCGTAAATATAATATTTAATTTGATTGGCTATAATTATTTTTTATAAATAATTCATTCTATAAAGAATAAATAACTAGTATATCTAAGTTGACCCAATGTATCACAATACCTCGAACTTTTTTATTTTTAGCAATTTCACCCTATTTTGACCTTTTCATCAATTTTACTCAAATTTCAACCTTTTGTAGCAACACTCAATTAAAATTAAGGATGATATTATTATTACAAGAACTTTTAGTGGGATCCATGCATAACCTTGAATTATTATTAACCCAAGCTGATTGGAAATGCTAAACGCAAATGGAAACCAACTTTTATTAGCCAAAAAGGAAAAAAAGGAAGACTGTCGTTTTAAGATGTATGTCGTGCTTCTAAATTTTTTTTGCTTCTAATTGAGTTGTAGTATTTGTATTCCTTAATTATGCAATTTGACTATACAAGATTTCTCGAGGACAAAAATTGGCTGAATACATAAATTCACTCTTAAATTTTATAATTTTAATTTTATGGAACCTCTAATTCTTATTTTAACTCATTAAACAGTTCAATTTATAAAACTACACTTTAATTTTCAAAATTATTTATTAAATACTTCAATTTAGAAAATTAGATCAATTAAACATTGATTAAAAAATTGAAATTTTGAAAATTATTGTTTCAAAAGTCATGCTAAATAATACATATCAAATCAATATTTTACAGAAAAAAATAAAAAATCCTAAAAATTATTGAAATTAGTGCTCAAATGTGTGTAATATTATAAAATGTTTATAAGTTTAAATATAGAATAGGACATTAACAAAATTCAAAGTGCCAAAATGTTAAAATTGTAAAATTCGAAGGTCAATTGATGTATTCAGAATATAAAAATTTGAAATTTCAAGTTATTGAATGCAGGGTCTTTGTTTGGTTTCTAAGAATCATCGTCAAAGCTTTGTATACTCAAGATGGATATGGTCTTGGAAAAGGTGCAAATCTCTATTTTGCTGTTGGAATTGCGGCTATGGCCATATATATGTGCAAATCTCTACGGTGCAATATAATGCAACGTTCTTTTTAGCGGGTAACAAAAGGTGATTTTTCATTTGAGTTAAATAATCTGTTTATCATATAGGGGTAGATATGGCTATGATTCTAAAATTGTCTGTTTAAATTTTAAAACTGCCCGCTCTAATCATAAAAATAATAGAATCGAAATTCAACCACTTTAGGTAGTTTGTAAAATGGTTTTGGAATTGTCGTTTCCAGTTTATTCTGATTTAGAACTAAATTAGATAATTTATTTTAAATTTTGTAAAATTTTATTTTAATTTGTGGTTTGAATAAATAATAATAATAATAATAAATATTATATTGAGAAATACTAAACCAATTTAATAGAAATTCTTAAAATTTATTTCAATTTAAAATTCTTAAAATTTAAGCCAAAATAATTGGTTTTGGTATCAAAAAATGAAAAATCAGAATCAAACCTCTTAAGTGCATGGTTTCAATTTTCGGTTTGGAACCAAAAACCATTAGCCACACTATTGTGCGGGTTTTAACTGGTTTGATTTCGATTCAATTTCAATTTGAAGTTGAACCATTGTCATCCCTACATCCATGTTAATCCTAATCTAGGATTATGCATTACTCCAGAAGAAGTTTTTTTAATTGTAATTTTATCGGTCGAATGCATCATTTGCCCCCTGAATCTGTGCTAAAAATTCTTGTACCCTCCTTTGCTTTTGAAGTGATCTTGTGATATCCTAAACGTAATCTTGTGGCACCCTAAAGTTTACTTTTTATAACAATTGCATACTTGGTTAAAGTAGTAAACTGATTGTGCACAACAAGCGCGGATAATGTGAAAAATTACAATTCCAAGTCACAATTAATTTTGCCACGTTGGATATGCAATAAAAAATTTATGAATCGACTCAAATCAAATATAAATCAAACCAAAACAACAACTAACCCAAAATCCCTTCTCCCCTTCCTGATCGCACCATAGTCCCCTCCCCTATCCCCTTCATTTTTTGTTCACCAGAGCTTAAAGCTTCACCAATCTGATCACCTCACATCATTGGCAACACCTCAAGCCATTGCTTTTTGCCTTTATTTTTGTTCAAGCAGCGGTAATGAGAGAGACAGAGGGACTTGTCGATCGAGACAACCTCTTTTCTCCTTTCTTTTGGCGTTTTCAGTGAACTGAGCTTAAGTCGCACCGACTAAAGTTTCTTGTCATTGTTCCTCCACCGCCCGATCCATCTCTGGCCTCTTGCTTTCTCTTTCGATCGACAAGCGAAGCAGAGAGTGAATCGCAGTTTTGTTGTCTTTCTCTTTCTTTTTCAACGCTATTTTCTGCTTCTCTTGCAATACCAACCACAAACCGGTGAGACCAGTCAAGGGTCAACCGATTATGCCTTCTTGCCATTCCTAATAACTTTACCAATGACCGCTCTCATCAACTCCAGCCACCACAGTGAGATGAGATTGATTTAGTTTGGAAATAACCCAAATTCAGTATGAATTTTTAGGGAAAAAATAGGATGAGAGAGACAAAGTAAGTTTAATAATATTCTAATTAAGTTGATAATAAAAAATTATTTTTTAATGATTTAAAATGTTATCTAGGAATGTTTTTACAAGTTCATGTGTAAGAAAAAAATTAACTTTTTTTGCGTTGTTGACTGGATTAATAAGGATGTGATGTTAACAACTTTACAATTTTAAAGTGCCATAAGGTTACTTTTAAAGTAGACGAGGTCAAAAGATTTTTTTGTGTAAGTTCAAGAGGCAAATGATGTATTCAATCCAATTTTATCCTTAATTTTAATTGATGTATTGCTACAAAATATCAAAATTATGATGAAATTAACAAAAATATCAAAATAGAATGAAATTACAAAAACTCTCAAAATTCAGGGTAATATGGTAAATTAGGCCTATCTAAGTTTACAAATCAGGTGTCCAGGATATAAATCCCAAGTTCAGGGTAATTTTATGGGGTAATCCTCTCAAATCAAGCTAAACCAAAAGAAGTCAATTAAAGCCAACCAAACCAGTGAACTGGACCGTTTTATAGCCAATTAAAAGGCGGAATAGAAAACCGAAACAAAAGAAGCTTCTGTTCTCTTCTTCTCTTGCGATCTGCAATTACTGCTCGTCTCCTACCATTTCTGATCAGCTCTCCGACAAACCGAGACCCGCACAGCTTCACTGGCCACCGTACACTGGCTCTCTTGCTTTCTCATTTTCGTTGTTGATGAAGTTTTAGATCGCAGAATACATCATTTCCTTGCACCTGCCTGAACGACAACCTTTGTTTCTGGCGATTCTGAGTGTTTCGGGCAACATATCTTGATTGGGTGAGTTCAAATCACCTTATAAGTATCTTTAAATTAGTCTTCTTCCATTGATTTTGAATTATTGTAAGATTGAAATAGTTAAGTTTAAAATTGAGAATTTGCCAATTCAAATAAATAAGTTTATATTGGTCAAAATTGATATCAAAATCGAGTTTTAGAAAAGTTTTGCTATGCTATTGTCTATGATATGTGGAGTTCTGGAAGCAACCGCCATTCTGGCTGCCCTGGAGGATGGCGGCCTCTCCGAGGAGTGAGGACAGTGAACTCAGTTTTGTCTCATCTCCAGCTGAACATAGCAGGATACGTCAGTTCTGAATGAGTGAAAGAACTGTGCATGAATTTCGAAAGTTTGATTGTAGCTGACTGAGATTCTGATAGTAAATTTTGAATTTGTTGTTATTTTGTGTGGAGCAGTTCCAATTATTTGATTGTGGATGTTTCATATGCAGCCTTTCAGTTGTTACAGTTGAGATTTCGCTTCCTGGTGCTCAAAATCCTTTCACCTTCCCCTTCAGGTACTTTCAGTTACCACTATTAGATTGCTTTGTTAATCAGTTTTATTGAGCACTTTGGTATGATGATGATTCTGGTAATGATGGGTCTAAATAGTTTCAGTTAGGAACTTTTCTAATGGCTTCCTCTTTCTTGGAAGTTTGATGAAAAACTTGGAAGTATTTCCGCAAGGAAATGCAATTTAAATTATGAACTAGTTGTACGCACACAAGATGTTTGATAAATTGTTACTTATTAAAAAGAAAAAAAAAAAAAAACCTCCTTTTACTTGTTTTAACAATTTTTTGTCAAAAAAAAAAAAAATTGTTTATCCTTTTCTCTCTTTATAGAGGAGGTGGCAATGGCAGGAGTGATCCAGAAGTTCTTCGTCACTTCAATGTTTATGTGGATGGCTCCTGTTCTAATCCTATATGCGTTTAATCATGACTTACTCCCTGGTAAGGTTATCCATTCTTATTTTGTTGAGACAGATGATTTTTGCTTCTCAAGATAACCTTATAGTATAAAGCAAATGCTCTTAAGACACTTAACAATTGAAAATTGTTAATGCAAGCTACACCCAATTGCCACAGCTGAACATCATATATAGTCTTTTGTGTTCTTAGCCGTTTAGGTTCTCACTATTTACACAAAAGTGAGAGTAAAAGTATTTGGGGTAGTAAGGAATTGGTTCCTTGTGACATTGCAAATTAGTTATATCAACAAAGTTTTGTTGATATTGCATCCGGACATATTTAATTCGATGACCATATATTATATATCAAAGGACATCAATTTGCTGAGTTTCTTGTGAAAAATGTGATGATAGTGAGACAAGATTACCTAAACACTAGCTGTTTTAGGAGCCTTAGGTGTGTGCAAAATCTTTAACAATTTTTATTGGTTTAAAAATGTAGGATTTGGTGTTTTTGGGCTTTTATTTGACTTTATGATTTTGGATTGGAGCTTTTACGAAAGGAAGGGGCAAGGTAGTCTTTATCCTTTGAGTAATATCTGACTTCATTGGAGGGTGTTGCTTTGTTAACTTGTTTGTTATGTTCATGTTTGCTGTTGCCTACTGAGTTATTTAAGAGTATTACTTGTCCTCCAATGCACTCATTTCATTTTTTTTCCCCATAAATTTTCTTTTTTGTTGTGAAAAGGGAGGATTAGGTTTTCTTAATGATGAAAAAAGGGGATATAGAGAAATGGATGGAGGAAGAAAATTCTCTGTTTACTTTGATTACGTGAGTTGTGGGCCCTTAATCATGAAGAGAAGCAAGTCCTAACCTGGCAATTGATATGTATTGAGATGCCTCTTTAACTTACCATTTCTGGGATTTGTTTGGAGGAAATTGAAGCATTTGTTTTTGACTATTTGAATAAAAGAGCTGGGTTTTCTTGTTCACTTGATAAACATATCGTTTTTGAATAAACAATGTTATTCACTAATAGGACCACCTTTTTTTTCCCCCCTCTTTTTCACCCCCTTCACATCCTTTCTCTTTGGAATTGAAACCTGCAATATGAATTTGCTCTTCAGTGGCTATTTGTCTTTTGTCTGTGGTTGGTGCTTTCTTTTTCTTAGTTTAACTGCTAATCACTGTATCTCATGTGTGTTATTAATAGGTTTGAGGTGCTATTATTTTCTACAAATAAGTAAATGTCCAAAAGAAGGTTAATTTGTGATGATATAAGAAAATATTATTTAATCTTGTGGAATGGTCTCCAAATTAACTTTCACACTTGATTTGGAAATTGATGGTGAATTCTTTTGTTGAAGGTTTTAGCAAAATTGGTTTAACCTTCCAGCAGTCCTTTCTTAAAGTTGTGTTTATATCAAATGCTACATCCTTGAAATGAACTTTTTCACATGGATTTTTTCATTAGAATTAGCTTGTCTTACATGACTCTAAACTGATTTTTACTGCATATTTTCTACACATTTTGGCAGTTTGAACGTTTTACACTCTGTTTAGATGGGGTGAGGGAAGGGTAATTAATGGAAGAATAAGGTAGGGTAAGGGAGGGGAAGGGTAAGGAAAGTTACAACAAAATAATGTTGATGTTTGGAAATGGTTAAATTAATGGGAAGGTAAAGAGAAAGATAAATAATTAAAAGTACAAAAGTACTTAGTTACCTCCCTCTCCTCCCTTACACCCCAATTTGGGGTGTAGCAAAATTTGAGATTTGAGAGGTAAAGGAGGGTAAGGTTTAACCTTATTTACCCTCATCCTTCTTTGACTCACCTCTTTCCAAATGAAGATACATATTTTAGTTACCTCTCCTTTTCCTTATATACCCGTCCTTCATCTCCAACCAAACAGAGGGTTAGGCACTTGTTTTTCTCATCTTCTAGGATAATCACAACAAGTTCCAATTTTTTAAGAACTCATTTATTTTCCTGCTGGTGACCATAGTAATTGTGAACGTATGATCATAAATAAGGTGAGTACCATATAGAAAGGTGAAAAGAAAGGGGAACAGTGCAGAGTATATTTCTATCCATTGATTCTGATATTTTGGAGCAGAAATGCATCTTATCTATTTGTTTTAGGTGGCAAATTTTTTTCCCTGTGTTATAATGTCCAGGCCAGATTTTGGGCATTATAATTTATATGCGAACTTTTGCTTAAAAAAAAAAAAATGTTAGATTTTCAGAATAAAGTAGTAGTTGTGCAAAAAAAAGAATGTGTTCCAACTTTTTTCATGGGGGCTAAACTGAAGAGATCACAAAGAACTTTATCAAGAACTAAAAACATGAGATGACTGTCTAGAAATACATGAGATAACCATATAGAAAATCTCTTGAATCATTTTCATGTGGCATATTGTTGTCGTTAATAGAGAAAATTTTTGTCGCATGCATTTCTGAAGCAGTTCTTGCCAAGAAATATAATATTCACTAAGGTGTCTATAAACCTTACCAAGTCCTTGCCTTGTGAGGCCAAGTACCTCTGCATCGTTTTACTTGTTTAGGTTTTTTATAATCAGATTATTACTTGGACCATTTGGAACAGGTGTAACCCATTTATCTCCCCATGCTCTGACGCTGTTGAGTGGATTCCTTGCTGTCATATCAGTCAATATAGTTATTGCATTCTATATCTATATGGCAATGAAGGAGCCTTCAGATAAACACGAACCGGATCCTAAGTTTGTTTCAGACGCCAAAGCCAGTGTAAGTCAGCTTACACGTAAAGCTGAGGAAACTTCTTCCCAATCCTTGAAGAAAGAAGAGTAGGATAGCCAGAAACTTGGGATAACTAGTCTAATTAAGTTCAGGTTGGGCTTCTGATCATTAGAAGGTTGAGTTACAACAATGTCATTGGATCTAGTTATTATGTATGAAGTTTGACGCCAGTGCGAATTTCATAAGCGTTGTATATTATCTATTAGCATGTCTACTGTTTTGATCTCATTTTTTCATCTGTGGTAGCAGTTAATGAATTATTTACAATCGTGAGCTATTTTTCATGAACTGTTGACAGAATTGCAATCTGGGGATCATTATTAATTAATTTTTTCAGATCGAAGACTTATTTATGGGTTAAATCTGTAGATCATGTGTTTTTTTTTTTAATTTTTCCAGAGATATTATGGTACAAGTTCCATATTTCGATGCAGCAATTGTAGTAGACTTCATACTCAACACAACACAATTATAAATCACAACTTAATGCGCGTAAAGGGCAGCCCATAGAGAGTGGAAACAATCATAGTTTTAGAGTGTGGAAACAGCAATAGAACCTGTGACCCTTTCGTTCTAAGGAATTGCCCTTTAATGCTTGGTTGGACTCTCATTTGCAAGGCATATTATCATTATTTAGATAAGGGTTAATTATAAAGGCCTAATGGTCAAATAAATTCTGAATTTTAGATATTTTAACAAATTTAATTAATTTTTTAAATTTTATCAATTAATATATTTAATTTATTTTTTATTAAAAATTGTGACCCGTTAAAACTTGATAGCACAGCAGCTGATTGAGAACTAAACAATTACTCTATCCCTTTTAACACAAAATGATGCCGTCTCTAACACAAATATCAAATGTAAAACTAAAACTATAGCTGATTGGTAACTAAACAATTACTCTATCCCTTCTAAGACAAATCGATACCGTCTCTAACACAAATATCAAATCTAAAACTAAAACCACATTGACGGTGGCGTTTAGAGAGGAGACGCCGACTAGATCAACACTGCTCCTTCTCCTTCTCCTTCTCCTTTCTTTCTTTCTTTTTTTCTTTTCTTTTACTCAAACATAACCTTTCTGCAACCGTATCACCTAACAAGTTCCTATTTTCTTTTGTGGTAAACCAGCGTCAGAAACAATGAATCGGATCCATAAGAACCATATTGGGCTAACTCGAACTCTATGAAAATGAATCCAGCATCCTATCCTCCACCTTCGCCTACTGTTCTTTTTTGTACCTATCTGAATAAGAAAAAGAAGAAAAGCCTAGAGTTCTTAATCTCTGCAAATAAAACAAACAACAACTTTACTTTTGGTTAATCATTCAAAAACAGAGAACTGACGATGGATGAGTTTTTGTGCGAGAAATGCCTTGACTGAATAGTCGTCTCCCTCTCTCTAAACGCCATCGTCAGTGTGGTTGAAGGCTGTTGCACAACAACCAATCTCAGTCGCTATCGATGCTAGAGAAGCTAATCTCTCTTGAGAATACCAACAATAGGAATTAATGTGGGATCAAGAGTCGTCGTCTTCTTCTTACAAGACAAAAGGAAAGTGATCTTACAGAGGTCCAGCAAGGCAAAGGTTTTGATTGGTGGCTATTCGGAGTGCAGGTGGCTGGAGATGACGAAGTGGTGCTTTGGACACCTGTGAGAGGAAAACGATTCAGTTCTGTTGAAGTATGGGGAAGGAACATAAAAGAGCGACGTTTTGCATTTTATTTGATATAATGGAATTTCCAGTGAGTTGCTATGTTGTCAGGAGATGGGACCCATCAATTGACATGTCAGCATTCTTCTAACAAATGTCATAATTGTTAATAAAAATTAAATTTATAGTGATTGGCAATTAAAAAAATTAGTTAAAATGGTTAAAAAGTCTAAAATTTAAGATTTATTTAATTATTATGTTAATTATAAATTTAGTGTCTCGACTTTTTAAAATTTTTCAATTTAATATCTCAATAAAAAATATTTACATTTAAATATTTTCAGTCAAGTGTAATTTCACATGTATGTCAGATATACATGTTATTACCGTGCCTATAAAGCATTTTGTCACATAAGACTTTAATTTTGTGAATATTAAATAAAAAATTACTTTCTAACCAGCTACAAGCCTGATGTGATGGTCTTTTAAGATACTTTAAACTTTATTATTTTGACATAACAGGCCACATCAGTCCATATCTTTCCCGTATCTCTCTTGTTTCCTCTATCACCTCACTGTCCTCGACATTGCTGCTGTCACCACCACTATTTAAACCCGAAATTGCCCAAATGAAAGAGTATTAGTACTTGCTCTTCTTATTGTTATTTTAATGCTCCTTTCATTCTATTTATAAAAAAAAATCAAAATTTTTATAAGATTAATGAGATAGTCTTTTTATAAGTTTTTTTTTATAATTTATCCTTAAAAAAATATTAAAATTATCCATAATTTTTATTAAAAGATAATAAATAATGAGAGAGAATATGTTTTATTTAAAGAAGATATTTTATTTATTTAGACTTCCAATAATAAAAAAATATGGCTATTTAATTATAATTGCGCACTAAAATTTCAATATGAAATTTAGATTGAAAAAATTAACATGAAAATTCAAAAAAAGTTTAAAGGTAAAAAATTTAAAACCTCAAATTCTGAATTTTGTCTCTTCATATTTTCATATAAAAAAAGAAATTTGAAACCAAAATTTTTACTGGTTCAATATACACTACTTAATAAGTTAACTGATTCTTAATTTATGTTGCACATCTTTTTAATATATGTGTACTGTCATATAAAAAATGTCTACATATTTTTATTGTACATGTGGACTAACTAAAAAATGAAATTATTTATCAAAATCAAATTATAAGTTCTCGCAACTATTTTCATGTGTTAACATTTTGTTATATAAATTTGTAAACAATTTGGCAAATATAAGCATCAATCATTTACATTTTTCAGTTATCTTATAAACAGAACCGACAAAAGTGTAACATTCACTACTAAACATGTTCACTGATTATTAATTTTTGTTGCACACATTTTAATATATATGTGTAAAAATGTGCACATATTTTTATTATACATGTAGACTAACTAAAAGATAAAGTTATCTATCAAAACCAAGTTGCAAGTGTCCGCAACTATTTTCATATTTGCACATTTTGTTATATAAGTTTATAAACAATCTTGCAAATATGAGCACTAATTATTCACATTTTTTGGACATCTCATTAACAAAAGCAACAAAATATGATTAAGTTAATGGAAGAACAAGAATATTTTTTTTTGCAATTTAAATCATTCTTAAAATATCATTAAACAATTGCATTAAAATTGTAAAAGAGTACTAAATATCAACAGAGTATATTTAAACACAACTAATACTTCTATGGAACAGTCTACAAAATATAAATCAACACAAATAAACTCATAAAATTAAACAGAAAACACAACTTCAATTGAAAAACATCAATTTTCTACTGCTTTGATTGCCAAAATCTCAGCATCAAGGGAACATCACTTTTTTCATCATTTCGAGACTGTGTTTCATTAAAATCAACTAAATGGATAAAACTATTTTTATTTGAGCACTTTCGTTCGGAGAGAAATTTTCCTCCATTATAGATTTATTAAAGTTGTGAGTAAATTTCACTGTATGTGCACAATTAAATATGAAACATAAATTTTTTGGTGAAATTTAATCTGTGTACATAATGTATTGGAATCTCACTTTTTTTATGCACGTTTCAGTCAATTTTTGAACATTAAATGTCACCTATAATAATCTTTGTCACTTTCTTAAAATACTTCCAAAGTTAATGTTTAATCTATAAACCAAAGTAAGGGCATGTTAGACTTTTTATTTAGGTATTAGTCCCAAAGTTACCATATAAAAAAAGTTTTTTTATATAAATAAAATGCCCAAAAAGGAAATTTTCTCTATATAAATAAACGGAGAGAGTATAATAGAAATAGACGGCGTCAAAATAATACTATTCCACTTTATCAAGCTCCTCTATTTCAATCTCTGGTAGCCAGCCATTACCAGAGGAGAAAAGAGGGTTTACTCTTTAAATCAAGAAAAAGGACAAATCTTTGCTTCTTAATTCATACCTTGATTACATTATAGAAAAATAAAATGATATTTAAAGAAGAAATCAGGACCGATTATTATATACAAATTTGAATTCAAGAGTTAGGTCTTTGAATTCAAGTGGACATCCACGAGAATCTGTTCCTTTCAAGCATTCAAGTACATTCGTTGCCTAGCACATGAGTAAACACATTACTGGCACCGATAACTTAGAAATCGAACTAATGATGGAAGCCTACATCACAAAATAGCCAAGAAAGCATTAATCGCGCTAGCCACATGAACCACCCATGGGTCGTTGAAGACAGAAACGGTGTCCAGCATTGATTAGTCGTATCCTTGACTGGATTTGAGAATGGAAGACAAAAGTTTGTTACATGATGAATCTCCAATAGTGATAATGAAGCCCACAAGATCAACGGCTCCTCTAATGAACAAGCATGGAAGAATAGCTAATGGTTCTTCTCCTTCTAGTTTTAGAGTTAGGAGGTCAAAGGAATTCGATTCTTATCGATGACACATTACCTGCAATGAGCCCTAGGCGCAAGCGGCTAGAGATTGAAGAGTTCGATTTCTAGAAGTGAGATCAGCGTGAAGAGTCCTAATAGACTAGGCAGATTTGGACTCCTGGCTGATCTGGCTTACTGTATCAAGTAATAAAGTTTAAAGACTACCACATCAGTCTCGTAGTCAGTTAAAGAGTAATTTAGCGATCATCAAGCACTCTTCACCTAAAAAAGTAACCCAAAAATTTGAGATGCGCTCAAATTTAGTGATCATCAAGAACTCGTAAACTCAGATGAAACCCAATTTTCTACACAAGAACTATGAATAATAGAGAAGTTTATTGACTCTAAAGATCCTTTTGCAAGCGATGAGATAAATGACCTAGTAGAAAAAATTATTAATATTGATCTAGGTAAGAATGGTGACAATAAATAAGTTAATGTGGACTTGTATTTGTAATAGTTGTGCACTTTTTGATTATTTTTTGTTTTATTGTAAGCCACTTAGTGGCGCTTTATTTAGTTTTTTTTATTTATTAGTTAACGGTTGTGAACTTTTATAAGTCACTTTGTAGCATTTTAATTATTAATTGTGTACTTTGTATGTCATTTTGTGGCCATATTTTTAGTATTTTTGCACTTTTTCAATGATTTTTTATTTTTCTATGTTAGCTCACGATTAAGAAATTTTGTAAGTCACATTATAGTCTTTAATTTATTAGTTTTGCACAATATTTTGTAGCATTATTATTCTTAGTTGTGCACTTTTTAAATCCTTATAATGGTGGTACCCTTTTGTTACCCATGTTGTCACACATTTTTCTAGAGTGTGCAATTTTTAAAAAACTGTGCCTTCAAATTCACATTAATACTCACTTTCAAATTAAAATTTGTTAAGAGGCTAAATATAATATGTCAAGCAATTTTTAGGAATGCGTAAGTATATTAATATGAATTAATAAGATAAGATAACAAGATTACAAATTGAGAAGAGAATTAATGTTATTAATTTAGATTAGATTAAGGAAATTTGGGTAAAAAACTAAAAAAATACATATTTAAGTAATAAATTCTTAAAACTAAATATAGCTAACCATTTAAAGATATAGGTTCTTAGTAATATCAATCCTAAAAAAAAATTGTAATTGGATGGTTAACAAGACTTGTTATATCCTTCACCAACTGTGAATCAACTTCAATTGTAGTTGGTAACTTGTCATTCCTAAGTGATTTATCTTTAGACATATGTCTGATACGGATTGTTCCCACCATTGTACTTCATAATATTAACCATGCATATTTGCAAAGTTAGAAAAATCTTATTCATTGAAATAGCAGAGAAGTCATCATATGACTAAATAACAGCATCAACAAGTTCATCCACCGTGTTTGGAGCTTTCTTGTTCTCTATCGAATCAATGGCTTAAAAAAATTTGGGTCAAACACATTTAAATCGGGACTATTTGGTGGTTGGCACAACAAATATATATCCAAATCAAGGTCCCTGGCAGCTTCTGCAAATTCAATATCGCCAATATCAATATGTGGCTTACCATTGTCCTGTTGTATGAAGATAATTGATGAACCATCTGATTGTAGCCACTTTTCTTTGATTGTGGGCAAAAGTTTAGTTATAAGAAGTCCACTTATTATTTCTTGCATAACTAACAGTATAGGCTTTGTCTCAAAAGTCCAAGCTTCATGATTCTTATTGTTCCATTTCGCACTTTCTTTAAAAGTGAAGGGCCATATGTCAATCTTGCAATCAAACAATACATTTGAATTTGTGTCAAACTAGGATCGTGCGATAGTGACAAAGAACATTATTTTCGATATAAAGTTCTTGCTTTTATATTTTCTTAATGGTGCTTCTTCACTAGCTGCTAGGTAATATCTTTGAGTTTCTTTGGTCAAGTAGAACCATTTTTCATTTATATGAATAATATTAATGCATTCCATTGAATGGTGGTTGAGCATTTAAAGTACCTCCATCTATCATTGAAAGGAAGAAATTGATCCTTGAAATTTTATTATAATCTTTCAACAATGGTTTTATTGCATTTGAATGAGGCCTGATATTGCCATCTTTCATTCGTTTATGGACACATGAAGCAGAAGCGCCAAATTCAGCAGCTAGGACCCTAATAGTCATGCACCTTCTAAGGGTTATTTTGCCATATCTTATAAATTGCCATCTCAAAAGCGGTTGCAACTTTTTCATAATTGTGTGCGTTCAACTGACCATCTTCAAATTCAGATAGAAGTATGGTGATCACAGAGATTTTGACATCATTAGCTACATGTTTCCTTTTGTTCTCTCGTGTCACATTGCTTTAACAAAATTTTATGGGTCACTCATATTGAGACAATCATAGCCATTTCTGCTTCATTATGTATAGGATTCAAGTATGGAGGATGCAAAGTAATGGCCATTTCTAGATATAATGTGATCAATTTATATGTTATGGAGAAGTGAATAAATTTTTCTTGAATTAGATCATTAATTATGACTCCGTTTATATGTAGCCAATGTTTAGAAGTTGAAGAGTCTGATTGTAAACTCAAAAAATGTGGCTCTAAATTCTATTTCATTTTGGCCGTAATATATTGCATTTGGCCACTACTTTCTGAAATTTAATTTAAATTTAGAGAAATCAAATTTTATTTTTAATTTTGAATTTGAAATGAAAAATTATTTAAGTTTAAACAAGTTAGAGCTAAAATTTAAGTTTTTCCTTCTCTATTTTCATCGAAAATTTTGAAAATTTATGGCCTTCAATAAATAAGTTAAAAAATTTGGCCTCTAATTTGGCTCCAAAATTTTTTTTATTTTTGTGCACATATTATGTAAAATGTATACATTCTAATAAAGTTAGATAGAGTTAATAAAAAAGGTTGGAAGTAAGACCAAATGATGCAATTAGACAATAAATGTACTTGAAACTGCATTTTGTGTCGGTTATTATTCTCATAATTAATGACAAAATAAAGGTATATTAGGAAGAAAAATTTACGAACTTCCTTAATTAAAGAACTTTTTCTGTTCTCTATAAATAGAAAAAATACGGAGGAAATATTATTTATCAAACATTAATAGACCAAGTTATGTGATTTGTCAATTTAGTCTCTACAATTTTTTTATCATAAATAATATGATAATTCATGATTATAAGTGAATTAACTTTATATAAATTTAAATTAATAATATATTTAAAATGACTAGTTATTGTATTATAATAAAACAGGTTAAATATGTAAATTTATCCTGTTGTGATATATCAACTTATAAAATTGTATCTGTTAAACACTTTAACTTAATCGATCGAACACTTTTAATTTATAAAATTGAATTGATTAAATATTTAATAAATAATTAAAAAAAGGTATAAATTATTATTTTAGAAAGTTGTATTAACATAGCAAATATCTCTCTGCCAAAATTAGATAATGTGTGTATATATATAAAAGGAGAGTAATTTACATTATTTATATAGTTTATTGAAATCAGAACTTTTCTTTTTAAAGAGTAGTTTATCTTATATAAAAGTCAAGTATAAATAACACAATTTGCCCCTTGACAGTATTTTGAATTATAAAATGACAAATATTAGGAGTATAAATGGAAAATAAAAATAAATAAAATTTCATGCAAATAATTTATTAATTGTGTATATTAATGTATCTCTTTGTTCCTCAGGATGAATATCAAAATAGATATTAAAAATATATATATATAGATATACAAACACATATATACATGTATTGAGAATATAACTTTTTCTTTTTATATAAATATAATTTTAAATTTTTACAAAAATTGTCTATTAAGATAGGATGCAAATGTAAATAGAATAAGAAATTACAATGTTATAAGTCTTATTATCATTTGCAATAATAGTATAAATACATTTCTTTTTATGCAGGTCATAATGCAAGGATTTTGCTATTGCATATCTTGATGAAAAGTCCATAGATATACATATCTTATCATTTTAATTTTTCTATATACCTCAATGAAATATAATTTTGTAATAAATTTCACGATTATTTTATTAAATAATTTATTATTTTTAAATTATGTTATAAAAAGTTATTTTATCATTTAATACTTCTTCGCGTATCCTTGAAATTTTAACATAAATAAGTGAATATATATATATACATATTATAGAGCAAGTGTACAAATTATACGTGGGAAAAACAATAATTTTTTATAATGAAAGTAATTAAATTTAAATTCTATATTTATGAATCATTTAATTATTATCTTACTGAATATTAATATTTTTTTTACAGTAGAATTCATGTGTTTTTCAAAATACAATTAGTCTGTCTATATCTTTTTAAAAATATATTAATTTGTCCCTATATTTTACTTTCGTTACACTATTATGTTTTTTTATCTAATTTTTAAATATTTTTTGTTAAGCCAACAAAAAAATACAAATCAAAAGAAAAATATTAAAATGTTATAGCAAAAAAATTACATCCAATTTTTACATATTTTCCATTAATTCAAATAAGAAAACAGAGATCAAATGAGAGATATTAAAATATTATATAAAAAAATTACAATATAATTGTTATAGTTTAAAAAATACAATTAGTCTACCCCTATACTTTTAAAAACAAAAAAGATATTTTCACCTTTTCATAAAGTAAAATATATAAAAACTAAACCAAATAACCTTAAAAAAACGTGACAGAAGTAAATTATAAAAACATTTTAATTTATTTTTTAAAAGATAGAAATAGACTAATTATATTACACAAACTATGAAAATTGTAGTGTAATTTTCTAAAAAAAAAATAATTTAAAACCTTTTAATAGTCATTCAGAATCCTGTATACTTATGGCATAATTTTTATTAATCCATTTTTCATATTTAGTATAATATTAATTTTTTTTTTCTTGTTAACTAAATAAATGAGGAAGTTTAAACCGAACCAAGCTGAACCGCCATCAGACGTTGGATTTGAATTGAAATTTTCGATGATTTGATTTTATTTTAATTTTTTCCAAACCGTCATTTTAAATTTGATTCGATTATTATATCCAAACCAAACCAAACTAACCCATGAACAACCCTAATGACAAGTAGCTACATCTTGAACCGACAAGATTACTCATAATTTTGGCTCAAAACCTGCTACTTGCAGCAATGCCATAAAAGCCCTAAGGTACAAAACTTCCAAGAGATCACCTGACCAAATGACCAAATGGAAAAAGACTAGTCCACTCCAAAAGAGAAAAAACTCATCGACAAGGCAAAATCATAACGTTCAACAAAGCCTGTCTAATTAATTATATCAGTGGTAATTCTACGAGCGAAAACTAAGAATTAGTATATCAAACAAAAACATGAAAAGATAAAAATGAAAAAAAAAGAAAATTAACAATGCTCGACTTTTCATTGATTTTGATCCAGCATACAAGAGAATCTCAATCTGTTATATCAAAACAAAGTTTAGCCTCATCCCAAGGACCATTTATCTCAAACTTGTATTCCTGAATTTTAATAAGCCAATAAGGACAAACCACACTTACAAACACCAATAAACCCAACAGCAGCACAAAAAGTAACCCGTGCAACATATAAACAAATGCCAAGGTAACAGCCATCAATACAAAGGAAAAGACAAGATGCAATCTAAAGGAGTATTTCTTAATGCAGTAAGTGACAAATGGAGCAAAAAGAAAAACTTGCAAGGAAAACAGCATTATAGCAAAAACCTGTAGCCTTGATGGAAGCCGAGATGCAATAAAAACAGAGGCAACAACAGAAGCATTTAAAGACATACAACTGGTCAAGTTTGGGTTTTTTACAGCCCCAGGAGCTCTAATTGTGGATCCTGAATAATCATGCAGGAAAAGATGAAGTATGATAAGTGAAACAGTTACTGCCCAAATAGAATCAGAACTTATGGATCTTGTGAGAGTATGATAGATTGGAGCCAACACATATAGACCCGTTGTAAAAAAAGAAATATTGAGGATATAATGGAAGAGAAGATTGAGAGAGCGCATTTCCCTGGTTAAAAGCAGCACAAGGAAACCTGATCCGAGAATGCCCACATCAAGAAGTAAGAGGGAATTTTCATTAAGGATAGATTGCAGGGTATAGGTCCAAACCAAGCCAACAAGTGCAACAATGCATAGATACTGAGAGATGGAAACTGAGTCTTGCATCACTTTCAGTAGCTCCCTTTTAACAACGCTAGCATTCATAACCATATCTTCAAGAAAAGAATCATCAGTGTGATTGTCATCAAACCCAGGTTGCATCCCTCCATATGCTACTTTTCTCCATTTGGGATGAGGAGAAGAGCTCTCATTGATGTTAATATCCATTGCCATTCAACTACACAATCATATGACCAAGCAACACTTAAATTACAAGATAATCAGCAACAGTGAAATTTGTACTCCATCATTCCAAATTTTACTCTATCTTCAGGCTTCCAATATGTCAGACAATTAATTTCAAAAATCTCGTGTGGGAGGCAGTACAATAACAGTCATTACATTGCAACAAGAAAAAACAATATATAAAGGAAATAGAGCCATTTAATGGAAATACACAAGGAGATAATTAATAATTGATAATATAATTGTGAAACCAATAACAACACGCATCCCCTGCAGTATGAAATCCATCATTCTCCATCCACAAGAACGAGATAGATCATTATGTCACATTAACAATGAGTTAATCATGGTAGGAACAGACCACAAGGAGTTTGATGCAGACATTGATATAAACTACAGAATCATGGGAACAGTAACACTTTCATGAATTGATAAGTTATTCTATTTTCACTCTAGGAATTTGTGAGTCCATTCAAAAGCATCCAACTCTGGGACTGATGCAAATCACATAAGGATTTTAACTTGCTTTGGCCAAGATAATTAGAGTATCATACCTCACAATATCCTATAAAAAGATACTTTTCAAAATCCAGAAAAAACTTTATAAAAACCAAACATGGATAGTCATGAGGTAAAACTCATCTCATTCATTGTTTTTTTTCCCTCACAACAACTTGAGCGAAGCTTCTAAAGCGCTTTTAGGGTTCCAATAAGGTTGAGTTTAATCAAATGTGGATTTTCATATTTCTTATTAAAATTGTCCCCTAAATTAGATTGGAATTCAACTTTCAAAATCTAACAATTCAGCTTCCTTTCATATGAAATTCCTACTAAACAAAACATCCAATCTTTCTCAACTCAATCAAATGAAACCCTAGCCCTAATACCTAGTCAAACCATCAAAACTTTAAAATCTCAAGCATTGTTTTACAGTACTTACTTCATACAGATTAAACCATTGTTTGTAACAGAAATCTATTAGTCAAATGATGGGTTTGGAAGCTCCAACCACCGAATAGAGGGTTTCATTTGATATTCAAGGGGGAAAGAAATTATTGTCCCTATTGTTTGCCATAATTATCTAAGTAGCCCCTGACTTCTATGCAAGTATTTAAGACGTCCCTGAGGTTTGCCTCTGTCTCACTAAATAGTACTTCTGTTCATTTTCTTGTGTAATTGTCGTTAAAATAGGAGAAAAGATTTATATACCCTTAAATACCATCCCTCCTTCCATTTAGAACTGAATTGAAGACTTTACTTGCAACAAAAGTGAACCTTCATTCCAATGGGAGCACCAATTAGCAGTTGTATCCTTCTTAGCACACAGACGTAACATATTTTCCACTATTAATTTCCCACTCATATCAAATAGATGAACTAACTTCTAGATCACCATCATTATGGTTATAACAAATATTCAATTTAATTCCCATAGCTGCCTCATGGCTGTATATATTGACCTCTGCTATTTAAGCAAGTTTTGTTGGATTTGCAAAAAATAAAAACACCAAAGCTTCACTATCTATATAACACCTAAAAGTCAATAAACTAAATAAAAGATGCAAAAAATGAACCCAAGTGTAACGGAATTTATTTGATCCAAAGTCTTTCAAGAAACCAGAAATTCCACCATGCCCAGTGCATAATCAACAGATGATTTCTTGAAGAAATTCTTCCTTACTGATGATGAAGAATTTCTTGAAAAGGTGTTGTGGGAAAGGGTGTTCAAGGATAGTTTCCATTAATGGAGAAGATTTTTAAATGCTTTTTATGGACTTATCTGTTCAAGAAAAGGATGCTTTGCTTACAAAGAAGATACACAGAGAGAGAGAGAGTGAGTGAAACATTGGGTCTTCTTGAAGCCTGCAAACCAAGCAGAGAGGGATGCAGACTTTACTGATAAATAAAACAATGGCAAAAGAGGAAATTGACAACTGTGAAATACTTGTGCATATGCAGTATATTGTAATGGGGATACTATTGACATCACATGTTATATTACCTATGGCTTGCCCTCAGGAGTGTGGTTTGGCGTGTACAGTCATGAGAAGACAATTATATATGGATGTGTTTTGCCATAAGACGAAGGTTATCATTCTTTTCACATCAAGCCAAGGCAGACAGTTACTGCAAATCGAATCAAGACCTCATTATCCAAATTGAAAACTCAATTCACAGAAAAACAAGAACTACAAAACCCAATTGGCAAAAAGCATAAATACAGAAGATTGATAACAAAATCAAAATTGAATTATCAAAATTGAAAACCCAATTCAAAGAAAAACAAGAACTGCAATCCCAATAGGCAAAAAACATAAATAAAGATGATTAATAACAGAATCAAACGAGAGATTACAAACAAGGCAACTGAAAAAGAACTCAATCCAAAGCTTACCTTTAAAGACAGATATTGAGAATCAAAACGGGAAGAGCTAGTGGGGGTTGAAATAATTTTAGAACGATGATGAGAGAGAGGATAAGAATTAAAAAGATGAGTCTCTGGTATGGCAAGATTCGAGCTTTTTTATTGGTTTCTTATGTGTCTCTAGCTTCATTAACGACATCAATAGCACTTCAAAATATCTTTCTCGCCTCTTTCTTAATTTCTAGCACACTTTAACGGCAAAATACAAGATAATGGACAGAGGGACGGAGGGAAATATTAGGAGCTTCTTAAATATTTATATACAACTTAGAGACTACTTAGATAATTATGGCAAAACCTCATGGAAGAAATAATTAATTTAATGAAGAATCACGAACAATTCCACAGAAATTATTGTAATGAAATGCATATATAAGAAAAACCAGTAGGTAGACAAGCATTTGTTGTTAACCATAAACAATCACGAACGTAAATGAGCCTTAGAATAATGATTTTCATATTGTTAATGAATAAATACACAATAAGGGAGTTAGGAAACAAACCTCCGTAGTGGTCGCTGGAGATTGTCGAGAAAGGATGTCACGGTGGCTCTGTCGCGGGCAAGAGTAGACGACGACGAAGAGCAAGCACGCGCGGAAAGAGAAAGAAGCAATAAAAATTCTCAGATCTACTCTCTCCCTCTCTCTCTCTCTCTCTCTCTCTTTTCCTGATATTAAAAGACGAATTATCTAGTCTCGTTAATCACAGTAATTGTCAGATTTTCAGTGAGATTGATGAGTAAGAAGAGATGAGAGTTCTGAAAAAGAGACAGAGCCTGAAGGAGAAGACAGAAATTGAAAGAGACGATGTGAAGACGGAAAGAGCATAGATGAACGGCGTCGTTCCTAAAAATGAAAATTGGAAATACCGAACAACAAATTTTGAGTTTTCTTTCTTAAATACCAGATATACCCTTCTCATTTAAAAGAAATAAATATTAATTATAAAACATTTTAGAAAAAATATGAGAACAATCAATGTAATGTTGAATATTTTTATTACTATATTATTATTATTATTATTAAAATAAATATTATAATTTTGCTTCGGTTATATATATATAAATAGAGTTAAATATTTCAATTTTATAATTAAAGTTAAAATCTTAATATTTTAATAAAATTTAGTAATTCTAAACTTCAAAATTTATTGACTCCAATAGATTAAAAATAAATAAATTTCAAAATAATTAATTAATTGAACTTTCAAATTTTTAAATTTGTACAGCTAATAATTAATAGGAAACACATAAATGATGATGAGAAGTGATATCTCGTATTTTCATATTCATTATATATATATATATATAACAAGTATACTTAGCTGGTTTTATCACAATCAATTACAAAAGATAAGTATTTACAACTCAAATACATTAGCCGAGCATATCAGAATCTAATTGGTTTTATCAAACGTTTAGACGGCTTGTGGTTTGCGACAACTCTACTGCGTAGATTAAAATGCAAAAAATTTACAAAAGAGTTATTCTTCTAAATAAATTTTATTGTCTTATTCGTTTAAATGTATCCCTATAAGTATAGTTAATTATTTTAGTTATATTATTCCACAACGTATATTTAATATTAAAATTCAACAATTGTAATGTAATTTTAAAAAAGCAAAATTGCATGTCATAGAGACTATGAACAATAGTGTACTCTTGCATCCTGTAATCTTTTGTAATTTTTTATTCATTAAAATATGAACAATAGTGTACTCTTCCATCCCAGCCCTCAGAATGCGTATATCAATGTCCTTACTTTTGGTCCTACTATTGCCATTGTCGAGTGGAGCCCCCCATACTTCCCCCTTTTTCTTTGAATAGTAGTAAGAGGAGTATATATTCACCTTCTAATAATACACTTTCTTTATAGTTGAAGCACATGAGGTTATATATATTTATAAAATTGTAATTATAATGTTATGCAAACAAAAATATATAATAAATAAAATAATTCTTGAAAATGCTCTATGAATATTACGTTTAGACATAAATTATCAAATAACTTATGAAGGATAATTATTAATATATAATAATAAAATATATTAAATAATGATACTAGACTCTTAAATAAACTCTAACTAATAGATAATACATGATTCTCATAAATTTTATCCGAGCTTATCTTAATTTCGATATATTTACCCAAAATTTACTCTGGAGGAGAAGGAATTTTAAAATATTTTTAAAATTCAATTTTGATTGTTAACATATCTAAATAAAAAAGGAAATAAAAACTGAGAAAATTTGTAAAAAAAGAAAACAAAGAACGCTGAAAGATGATGAAAGTGCCATGTGAGCTTTTTATAGTTTTTTTTTCCCTTTAAGATTATATATATATATATAGATAGATTTTTTGATTGCAAGTTTTATTCATTTTGCAAATAAATATATTTCTTTTAAAGTTTATTTTTTGAAAATTTATTAGAAATTAAAAATAATTTCCTTCACCAATATTTTGAATTTTTAAAAATAATCATATGGTTAATATGATCATTTTGAAAATCGGATTGGACCGGCCGATTCAACCAAGAACTGCACCATAGTTCGGTCCAGATTGGATTATTTAATCGGATAGATTAAAAACCACTAAAAACCGGTTCGAATCAGATAAAAACCGGCAACTGGTATGAGTATTTAGTACGGTTCAAGTATAAATCAACTTTAAAAAAAAGAAGGAACTAAAGAAAATTTTACCAAAACTTCCTCGCTCGTTTTTTCTTCCAAGCACAGAGAAATCTCTAATCTGAGGTCTGATTCTATTTGTCTAAAGCCATATCTACATCTCATGAAGTTAGGAGTTATCCATTAGCCCATAGGTAGATTGATTTCTATATTCATTTATCAATTTTCTCATTTTAACATTTTAATTTTTCTTATTGAATTGCTTTGTATGTTATTGTTGGAAGCCTTTGTAAGTTTTGTTGTAATTAATTTCTTGAAGGGATTGGGACTGTGACGTTCTTGTGTCTTGTAGCTGTTTGTGAAAATGTCTATGAAGGTTACTGGCGTTCGGTTGTGGTTTTTTGTGGTACCTGAGATGCACGTATTATCTACCAGAATGTTGGTTGATTTTAGAAATAGTGAATCTGGTTTTGACAGTGGAATGATATAGTGAATTTGGCTTGAACGATTGTAAGAATATTATAGTAAAAAACACATACTTGAATTCAACAAATATGCTTAAACAGTAGGCTTACTTACAGGTGGTGAAGGGATAAGTTTGGGTTAGATTAAATATGTGGGATTTTTGCAAGTTCGTGTATGATGGCAACTAGAGAAAAGAGAAATGAACGAAAGAAATCAATTCAGTTTGAAAGTTTATTTTCCTGTGTTATTAATTATTATTATTGTTTCATTTTCACCACTCAAACATTCTTTCAAAGTTCACAGCTTAAGTGTAATGCTGCTGAGTTGTGCAGTTGGATTGGATGGTGAGTAATATAATGGAAAATACAATCATTTGGATGATTTTGATTGAATGGTGAATAATATTAGTCCTTTTTTACCTTTTTTTTATAAAAGTAATTTAGTATATATAAATTCTATATTTTCAATGTATTTAAAAACATTATATATAAAAAATTCAATTGAACCGCATTGAACCCAATCTAGCGCATTCCAACTGGTTCGATTCTCAAAACATTGATTAATATATGCTAGAAATGGCCTAAATAATCCGGAACAGCTTTTCCAAATAGATCCTAAAGATTTGATAAAGAATGTAAATTCATTCTGACGCCACCGAAAATAAATGACTATCAATCAAAGTTACAAATAAAGAAGGAATTGAAAAATTCAACACCTCCATTAGCCAAGGCAAACTCAAAATCTATTTCCTAACATACTTCCGATGAATTAACAAAGAAAACAAAAGAGAAAAGAAGCAGAATCGCCCAGCATCTATCGATACATTTCTGTTATAAACTAAAGAATGGCTCTCGTCACTGTCTCACAAAGAATACAACATACAGGATTTTGGTTATCTGCAGGATCCAAGCAACAAAGTTCCTGATGCGATCCCTTGCAGTTCATGTGGATTCTGTAATTGCCAGCAATTAATCCATGATCATCAGTTGATCTAAAATGCCATTCGACCAGCGAGTCGGCTTTCCAGTATCCTTCTGTCAATGGCAGCATCAATTGAACTCATCTGAAACATGCACCGACAAACAGAAATGATTAAAATATGAACTGCTAACAGAAGTCAGTTGACAAACCAGATATATGAAAGCTTGGTCCTATGCAAAAGATACCAAACTTTGCGAAAGAAGCTGACCTGGGCCAAGTCTGAATTCACTGTTCGACGATAAAAATAAATTGAAATGATGCTACGAATGAGCAAAAATCTGTTGGGTATCATCTTGTTCCACCCAAACCCCCACACTTCGGAGTCAAAGCATAGGGCCAGTAAATAACACATTAAAACTTCAAATAAGCAAATACATACATGCCTTAACTGAGAATGACGCTATGGAGAATCTTCAAGTTGATTCCAGCAGGCTTGTCAAAATAGTAATTACTAACTACCAGCATAAATAACATAACCTACAGCTACATATTAGGTGGCATTGGCATGCAAACAAGAGAATAACAGTCCATAAGATAATAGCATGCCGTTAATCAAAAGAACTGAAATTCACAGGATAGTGACTCAAGGCATGTGTCTTTGCTAATTGTGGGGTTCTTGATGAAGAAAAAGATATAATGAAAATTCATACAAAAAATACCTCTCTAAATAGGTAACAATGCGTAAACAACTGTATCTGAAAACACAGAGCATAAAGCCTACCCATCTGGTTAGATGTGCAAACCAACTCCAAATATTAAAGAGGTAGTCATAACTTACCTGGCTAGTTTCATCATGCACCTGATACTTTGCCAAGGACATTCTTCTTTCCTCCTGTAAATATTAAAAAGAATTAGGTAGGAATAACTAAAATTGTTTAACAATACCAGAAGGATGCATCCAAAACACAGAAGCAACTCACCATGGACATGGCCTCATCATCCCAAACTAAATAGACCTCATTAACAGCCGGCTGCGTCACAGGAGCTTTGTTAGCAATTACAGGGGGCGGTCCAATAGAAGGACCACCAGTATTTGGACCAGAGGCATAGGAATGTGAATTTGCTAATGTCCCACCTGCAGTAAATACATACAAAATACCATTTTTAGAATAAATGAAGGGGGAAAAAATAGCAAGCACAATAAACCCAATAAAGAGCAATGGGTATAATAGATACAGTAACACAAAAAGTAGCAAGCACAGTAAACCCATAAAATATATATTAAAAAAAAGCAAGGTTATTTCTTGTAGTCAAAGTCCAGCAATTTATTTCAATAAAATATTCCAGTAAAAAAATTTGAAACCCATTTGTCCAAAATCAACCACAATAAGTGACTGAAAATTATTCTAGATCTATTTTAATATCAATCAATAAGGAAGAAGTAAACAAACCTGGAATACTTGGAGTGTGGTAGCCAGTTGTCAGAGAACTATTAACCCCTGAATGCACATCCACAGAGCCTTTAACTTCTGCAGAGTTTGATGGTATATTTGCTGAAGGTAAGGGCGCAGAAAATGGCGAACTTTGAGGCAAATTATTGTTAACAACAGGAAACAATGGTTGTGATACAAGAATGGGTGGTGTGGATGAGGGCATTCCAGGAGGAGTTACTTGGGAAGGTTGAAGGGCAGGAGATGTAGCTGGGGGCAGAGGCGGCCTCAAATTTTGCACGGGGAACAATGGCTGTTGTGCATATCCTACTGAAGCAGTAGGTGGAATTGAAACTGCAGGAGATTGTGGGAACCATGTGGGTCGAGGAGGAACAGGCCAGCCAGCAGGAGGAACTGGCACTGCAGAATTGTAACTGCAACAACACAATAAAAAAAAATTTTAAATAGAGTTAATTTGGATTCCAATTGTTGACCATTAAATACAAAGTTTTGGATCTAATTGGGCCTTTTGTTTTGGTCAGTCCTAAAATTCATAAAATTATCAAAAAAAAAAAAAAAAAAGAAAAAGTGCTAGTTTAGCCATTTAAGTAAAAATGGCCCCATGAACTGATATATTAATCATTTTTCTTGCTTTCTTTATTTGAATGAGTTTGCAGTCTATAGTGTTGATTCCACACACAGGGTTGTGTTTCCAATGAAAAGCTTTGATCACATGGTCCCTTTACCATAAAAAAAGACCATATAAGATGTTCAAGCATCCCCAATCACTAGATAAAATGCAACCATGAAAACAAATAAATGTGCTGTTTGCATAATCTTTAGTTTGATCTAATTCTAAACTAATGGGTTTTATTGTCTTGGAGCCCTCAAAACATTTTACAAAGGAATGATAAGCAAGGTTCAGAAAGGGGTCAATCAGCTGGTCGTAAAATTAGATGGAAATCAGAATCCCACCACAGGCGCTATATAAGATTCTGAGCAGAAGATAATTGAGAAAATTATGGCTGAACATTCAGGCCCCAGAAATTGCTCCAATGGTGTCAAAATTTTCTATAAAGTACGAAAATGTAAATGTGATATAGTATTGTATCGACACACGGGGTTCAGGCCCTAGATAATTTGATGCAAGTATCATTTCCACAACATAATCTACCCTGAATATCTATGCATAGATCAATTAATCCAAAGTTGCATTAATTTCCATCTCGCCAAATCCTTCCCCAAACTTAAGGTACTTTAACACTGCTGTCCCAATTCAATTATACATTCACCAGTACTAGAGACCACAATCAAGGATTGCAAATGGTAAAGTCTAACTGTCTAAGTTTAAGCATAAAAGTGGACCAATCTTCTAATTGTAGAAACAGAAAAGAACCATGAAAACATACATTGGCTGCATTGCACCCAAAGTTTGTGGAGAATATCCAACACCCAATGGCCCTGGCATTACACCAAGTGGAGCGGATGTAACATCAGGTTTGGCAACTTTCGATGGAGCCTCATCTTCTGCAACAAAATACATATTTGTCAGAAAGGAATGAGTTTATATGCATAATGCATTCAAAATTTTTGCAGGTAATACTTGTACACAAATTCCAGTATTTAGCTACTTTCAATAACTTCCGTTATGAGACCACAGATAAAGACTAGCTCCCGGCAAGAGAAAAGGTTTATATAAAACATGGCAGGAAAAGGTTATCAAACCTCTTTTGACATCAAATAAATGCAAATCCCAATCACTCAAGTAAGATGTGCAACTCACATCAGGGTTGCATAGCATGCCAACATCAAACAAGAACCAGCTAGACAAGACATTTTCACTTTATTAATTAAGACTTGGCTAGGTTCTTAATTAGAATCGAACAAAAACAAAACTATACAGATAAAGGTCAGGTACTTGAATCAGATTATACCACACTAATAAACAAACAAACAAAACTGATTGTCTTAATTTTTGAATGTTATAAGCACATGCCTCAATCATGAGATTATGAACTTCACTAAATTCAGCCTTAATATAAAATTGCTTAAGATCAGCTATGTTAATCCCTCTCCATAGCACTATCTATTCAAAACTATATAAAAGCTCTCTTACCTACGGAAGTTAGTTTATATCATGCTGGGAAACCACTTTGATAGGAAATCAATCAACCTCCAAAATACAAAGCGTTAATGTCACAGCAATAACAGAAATCCCCTCATTCCACCTCAGAATTAACTCACCCCAATATGACATCAATGAATTGAAATTTCACCTTATTACCTGGGACATCTAACCTCCACTTACAAAGTCTTCTCAAGTTTTCCAATTAAATGAAAGGATAACGTGAACATAATTCTTTCCAGATTGTCTGCCTAAATAAAACCAAGCTCGTAATTTGGTTTTCTCAAACAGAACCAAATTGAATAAGAAAACTAAAAACAAGTCCAATGTTGCTAACTACTAATTATTCCCTGCTTCATATCTTCATCTCTCCCCTTAAATGATATAATAAGTACAACTAAGCTACAAGAATGACAAACTATATTGCTGGCGAGAAATTAAACTAATGAATTTGAACATCCATGCCACCCTGTATATTTAGTGATTCTATCTTGCTTAATGTCAATTCACTTTAATATTGACCATCCGTAGTTTAAAATAAGCTCAGCATGGTACATCAGTATACAGCCTAGTTAGCATATTTCAGCTATTAAGTCAGAAAAAATATCAAAAAAATGATAAAAGTGTGTGCTTAAGTTAAGACACATGCAAGTACTTTTTTGAACCTGAACGCCGAGGAGCTCTCAAAAGATACCTTAAGCACATGAGATAATGGAACACAGCGTATTTAGCTTTTGATAACTGTGAACCAAAAGTAAAAGCAGAATCAACCATTCCAACTACTCACTCGCATATGAATTCCATACAAGGACCACGTCCAGCTTGAAGAAGAAATTATGCTTCAACAATCCAAGCTCTAACCATTATCATTAAAAGTGTCTTTAAATAGCCTGAACAAGTGACTGCCCAAGGTAAGAGGCATATGCCAATGAGGACTCGAAGACAAATTTCTAAAGCATGAGGCGATGGCACCAGAATAGTTACTTCAAAAAGCATAAACTAAATTCAAAGGTTGAATCACCTAGATATTTCAAAACCATTTGGCTTAAGAAGTCCACGCACAAAGTTTAAGTCAAGCCTAGGCAGAAAGCGTGCTTTGGCAATCCAAAATCAACTTTATCTATTTAACAGTGCCTCACTAACTTTCTATCCTGAATTGAAGTTACAATGGATGTTTAAAGAGAATGCTTTCTTCATCAGTGTAATCACCAGGCACTCCAGGGGCAAACCAAGGCAAGCAATAGGCACCTGGTATACCTTCATCGAGGGAATATTAACTAGGTGCTTAGGTGCTGCAAGGTTCAGGCGAGCACCTCTAATAGAAATTGCTACTTATAATAAATAAAAAAAAGGCAGCTGAAAATTGGAAACTTTGACAGCCATTAAATAAAAAATCAAAATCTAATCTAATCAAACAATTAAAAAATAAGAATTACAAATATGGAAAAGTAAAAAGAGAGACAAAGTGGCTTCAAATTGGGAAGCTTGACAGCCAATCAAAGATTTAGGTGAATAAAATCTATAAAAAAGAAAAGGAAAGTACGTAGGTTTCTGCTACATGAAAGAACAGAGCAGACTCAACATAAAGAAGAAAATACATACAAACTAAGATTTAAAGTTTACATGACATAGCTTTGATTCTTATTCATCTAGAATTCTAAATTATTTAAAGTGGTTTTTGCAATTAATCTTTGGATGCATAATTCTAATTCTAAATGCATGATACAATTTTGAACTTTTGATTTCTTTAACAAGGCATCTAGAATTTTAAATTATCTAATGCTTTTTGGGACCAATATAGAATTCTAAATTTTGACGTTATCTATAATTTTTTAATCCTCACATCACTCGGGCAAGCACCTAGCACCTCAGGAAATCATGGA
Organism: Jatropha podagrica; assembly: GCA_947857235.1. NCBI lineage: Eukaryota > Viridiplantae > Streptophyta > Magnoliopsida > Malpighiales > Euphorbiaceae > Jatropha > Jatropha podagrica. The sequence goes on along the minus strand of CANUEP010039559.1, from coordinate 10,907 downwards.
CCTTGTCGCCTAGTGCTTTTGCAACACTGCTCCTCATCAAACTTGAAATTTCTATAAATTCTGTCAGTGTTGTTAAAAGCATGCCCAGCCCCGAGGTGCACTGTATGTGCCTCAATTACATTGAGGCAGGCCCAATCTGGCTACGAACCTGGTACCACCAGGCATATTTTTTAAAAAAAAAATTTTCCTAGTGTTCTAACAAATTTGTGGAAATGAGTCCTGTATGTATAATTCTCAGCTAACCTTGACTATTGATTAGATTTAAGAACTTAAATGATTTAGAGGAGTTTGATAAATTGATTTAATGTTAGATTACTTGACCCACAATTAGATAGTGCATCTTTTGGGGTTTTTTTTTCAATATTTAAAAATTGATGGCATTTACTAGTACTTAGTCTCCAAGCCCGCAAATGTTAAATGATTAAAACACACTCACAATTACAAAGTGGATTTGACTGTACATCAGTTTTCTAGAATTTTTCAGAAAAGACAGCTAAAAAGCCCTAAGCCTGTGGTTGAAAATGCAGCAATCAAAGAATAAAGAAAAGGAAATAAAAACAACTCCCAATTTTATTTGCAAAAAGGTTGGCAACCAAAGCCGCTATGAGCATAACTAAACGGGTTTAAAAACCACCTTCTAAACTTACAATGAAAGACTTACCAAAGACACACTTAGGCTCCATTTTTTCCAGTAAAATAGCTTGCGAGAAAATGTTTTCCAAAATTTTCCAATTGTTTGGGGCACTAAATGAAAATAAGCCAACAGAAGATAAGTTAACACTTATGGAAAATGACTTCCTGTTTTTTATATGGGAAAACATTTTCCCTAACTTGTTTAGACTTCCATATCTACGTACACAAAAAAATCAATAACACGGGCAAAACTATATCTTTGCTCATTGCTTGTCAATGGACATTTATTACTCTTGGTAATTAAAGGCACAAGGCGCACTAGCGCGCAAAGGGCCGCTAAGCCTCCAGGTGAAGGCGTGAGCCTGAGAGAAGTGAGGTGCAAAAGAAAAAAAAAAGTTAACACAAAAATCTGAAAATGACCACACCTTAGGCACGCCTTTAACAACTATGTAATACCACTTATCAAGCAAGAATAACACATGACCACATGATTGGAAAAACCGCTGCTTCATTGTCTCCTCTTTCTTGATTACCAAGTGGCTCAAAGGAAGAATCAAAGTAACCAAATCGGAAAACCCAATTCTTTCTTTATCAATTACTATGTATTCTCTTCTAGTTGCACTTTTTTGCAAAAAAAATTTCTTCGCTGTTAAGTAAAAAACCAAGGTATCTTCTTCAAATTTACCATGAAATTCAATCCATTTCTCTTAAAGAGATTATAGTAGTGTAGGAACTATTCTGCATGTTAGGTGCTTGTGAAATTGCTTAAAAGATAACCAAACAGAAATCCTGCAAATTGGAAATGCCAATTATCTCTTAAAATTGAAAATTTTTACTTGTTAATTTGATTTTATTATGAATTTAAATATTTATTAGATTTATGTGAAATATAATAGTGTAAATACACTATTTATATGGTGGAAAATTAAGATTTTTCTAAATATTGTATCAAATGCCAGAAAATATTTTCCAAATGACTTTCATGTAATAGCCAAACATTGGAAAATAACATATTTTCCAATAAGTGATTTTCCAGCAAATTATTTTCCAGAAACAAACTGAAGCCTCAAGTTTTAAAACAATCACAGGATAAAAAAGTATTCTATATCTCTAATTATTCTATATCTATGGTCTCACAAACAAAAAGAGGTTTGACTCCACACAATTAGCTGTAGAACAAGTCCGGCTCTACAAAGTTGTGAAACTCATATCCTGATTCAACATATATGGGCTCACATCACAAAATATCTAACTGAACGTTCCAAAACCTACAAATTAATCCATTAAAAATACTACCCACACCCAAAAATATCCTAGAACGGCAGAGAATAAAAACAGCTAAAAAGCTATAAAGTAACAATTTACAAGATTTTCAAATAAAATTGGGAAGGAAAAGAAGTAAATACAAACATATTAACGTAATCTTGATTTTACTGACTAAAACTGAACTGACTCACAAGTTTAGAAGAGTGAGCCCGTTCTAACTCCAATTGGAGATAGGAGCAATCCACATGCGATGTCACATTCTCTTGACCTTGCAATCCATGAATGCCAATGGTAAACTAGGCTAAAAAAAATAAAGGGAGGATAATAACAAGGAATATAATCCCAAATCTCGAAATTCCACCAAAAATCACACATCTCTAAAGTGAAAAGGTAGGAACAACAGCAACCCATTTAATAACACAGTGATGCTAAAATTTACACTATCATTCACAAATAATAGAACTTAACTGAAACTGAAAACAACGACAGGAATCAAAGTTCCTTACCTTCTTCTCCATAGTGTGCAGCCAATATATCAGGTGGTATACCTTGCATTCCATATATTTCAATATCAGTTGATTCTCTGCCAGGTTTTGCATTGGGAACCCTGCACATAGAGACCAGTTAGTATCCATCCCTAATAATTACTAAATACTATTCCCACAAAGACAAAGTTCCACTTTTTTTGTCATTTCTTAAAAGAAAAGAAGCAAAAAGCAGTTAATTGACCATTAGTTTCGCAAGGAAACACAAATAGTTAATCCCAAATCAAAACTACGAAACCCAAATAGCACTTTTTTTTTTTGTCTAAATTGAAAATTTATCGAAACTAGCGAGATAGAAAATACTTTGTGACGCTCTCTTTGTGGACCTGAAGGACATGGATGGCCATGCCACCGGCGGTGGAGAGCTTCTTATGACAAACATGACACTTAAAGTGCTTTGCCTTTTGATGCTGAACTAGAATCTTCTCATCATCGAATTCCCGATCGCAGTAATAACACCAAACTTTTGACGATACTCTCTTCTTTTTCTTTCCCATTTTTGCTGCTTTCTCCTTTGCTCAAAATCTCTCTTCTATTCTTTGATGGCAACGAGCTTATCGAATTAGGGTTTTCTTTCTCTCGCCGGTGTTTTACGATATGTTAGATTTGAAGGAGAATCATGGAGATGGACGGCAATTTTATTGAGGAATCCCAAAGGCACCACTTTGCCATGTCAGCTGATGATTTCAGGTGTAGATCCCACGTATATACCTGTTTGACTGTACAAAACTACTCGCATCCCTCCTCCCTTATTATTGTTATTATTTTCGGTGTTTTAAAAAAATAAAAAAATAAAAAATCAACAATTTTTTTCTTAAAAAAAAATGGCAATTCATTAATGAAGATTAAAACGTGAGTGTATATGAAATACACATATAAAAAATTAAAATATTTTGTTTAGAGATACTTAGGATAAAAAAATATTTATGCAATATTATCTCCAATTTTATTCTTTTAAAAAAAAATTTCTTTTTTTTCAGCATTTTATTTTCATTACATAATAGATAATCATTCTAAATGTTTTCAAATAATAACTAATTTTATATATTCAATAATTATAATAATATTTCAAGCTTAAATGATACAAATTACTTAAATTAAATTTTAAAATCTAATCATTATCCATTTATATCTATATATAAAATCCATTAAATATTATAGCTATAGCATACATTATGCATGCAAGGTTTCAATAATAAAAACGAACTGCATTTGTATACATAAAGAAAAATTTAAATAAATAAAGCTCAATTGCAGAAGAAAACAAAATAAGCATAGCAAGTAACAAAGTTCTACGATTGCTAATAATTATTTATTTATTATTTTTTAATTATTAATATTGGTGTTAAGCCTTTTTTCTCATATTTTTCTTTCTTTCCTTCTCATTTCAGTCTCTTTAAAGGTCATCAGCAAACAAGCGCAACAAAGAATTATTAAATCTAGATACAAGCTTTTGTCACTTTTTGAGGATTAAATTATTTCAATTGTTATTTAGATATAGATAAAAAAAATTAAAAAGTTCAGAAATTTTAAATTCTAACAATAAAAAAATTTTAAAGTTTAGTTATTCAAATTTTTAGATTTTATATATACATATAAAATAAATGCTAAAAAATTATTAAAAATGTAAAAAATTTCTTAAAAAAAGAAAAAAGAAAATGCTCAAAAGAAAATATCTCAAGTCAGCTTTTTAAAATTTTTTTTATTTCAGGATTATATATATAGAGAGTGTATGACAAACCAACTCACCATTAAATTCATCTTGCTTTGAAAAATGATACATGCTAGAAAGTATGGGAAGAAAAAAATTTATTTTTACAGAAAGAGAATGATCATGTAAAAGTGTTTTCTCTATATTTCAATGTATTCAATGTATTAGTAAATTATTGTAGCTATCATTATATATATAAAATTTTTACAGAACATGATTAAATATCTTTCTCTAGTTATCATTATATAATCAATAAAATATTTTCCTTACTTCGTCATGCTTTATTTTATTTTTTTTATTGATGCAACAAGGTAAATTATTTTAATTTTTTATTCTAAAAGTTATATATGATGATTTAGTCGACACTTTTAAAGTACGGTAAAGAGAATGAAGTCTTAGATTATTAGTATTTAAATTAATCCTTTAGAATCTTATCGGTCATTAACCAATATTGTAAAGATAAGAAATATATATGCTTTTATTTTAAGGTAAATTTTTTATTTAATTATTAATTTTGTGAAAGAACTATACTATATTTTATTTTATTTTATTAATTATTATTAATTTTTTCTATGGAGAATTCAAATTTTACTACTATTTTTAATGAAGTAATAGAATATTTCGAAAATTCTTTAGATGTTGGAAAGACTTATCTTATAACTAATAAGACGTGTCAGAGCAATTTATGCTTCTTATTCTAATCATGAGAGATTAGAGTTGAATCTTAATAAATATACCATGTTAAAGGAGTATAGAAGATCAATTCCAAAAGAAATCTTGTAATATAAATTCAATACATTCAATGATGTGATAGAATATACGATGGAGAACAAAACTAAATCATTAGATTTGTTTGACACATCTATAATTAATTAAAAACATATTACTTATATTATTTTATATAATTTTATCCATGCCAAACTGGCGCAAAATATAACTGGCTCGATGGAAAGAGAGTTCATAATTATGATAAGAAAATAATTAATATCTTAATAATTTTTCATTATTAAATTTATTTATTATTTATTACTCTAAAATTTACTAATTTTACTTTTTTTTTAGATTGGAAAAAATATCTTTCATATTTTGGAAAATGCAGCAGGTGAAGGAAAAATACTTAAACATTTTTACAATACAAATAGTTATTTGCCAGTTGTAGCACTGTTAAATTTAATTGCTTCTTATTATGGAGGTTAATTAAATTATTTATATTGATTTTTTTTAATTCATTGGAGGCTTTTAAGGCCAAAATAACATTACGGGCTACAAGACATGAGGTAACCCTCCACTTGGCTCATCAAATTAGTGAAAACAATTGTAATCAAGAGGATTTGAACTCAAAACCTCTCACTCCTTACATAAGTGAAAAGACCAACCACATATTGAATTATTTATTGATTTTATCAATTTATTCTTTCAATATATTTTCTTATTTACACTATAGAGATTAATTAAATTATTTTTATTGGATTATTTGTTGATTTTTCAATTTATTTTTTAAATTAGGTGATCTACAACTTAAATATAACGGTGATTTAAGCATAATGCAAACTGATTCATAAATAACGGAGACTTATGAAATTGTAAATACGTAAATACCCTAATTTGATCACAAAATAAAAAATTAAATATTCTATTAAACAACTAATTATAACTTCTTTTTAATTAATTATATTGTAGTTATAAAAAAACATAGGTGAAACAACAAATTTATATTTATTATCAAATTCAGAAAGATTTTTAATTGTGCCAAAAGTTGAGTTAAAAAAAATCATTTATCAAAAATTTCAAGTAAGTATTTTTGATGAAATTAATTAAATTTATATGTTTTCTATAGATTTAGTTAAAGTTTTTTAAAATTATCTGTTAATGACAATAATATTCACTTGATAGGTAGGGATATGAATCTTCTATGGATTTAGTTATAATTTTTTAAAATTTGCTATTAATGACATTAATATTCACTTGATATATCACTAAAAAAATTGATAAATACCAACACAAATTAGTGACGAAAAAAATCCATTGGTATTTACTGACGGTTTACTGACATAAATGACCAAAATAAATTTCATAATTTTTTAAAATATTAGACAAATATACCGACCACTTTTGGTTATTATGTTATCGGTAAATACCGACCAATTAAAATTACCATCAAATTGGTTGGTAAATGTCACGTGTATAAATGGCGGGAGAAGGTAGCTACACATTACCAACCAAATGGGTTGTTAAATATTTGTGAAATTTTTTTATTTTTTAATTAAATTATTGACTATTTATTAATTTGTTACTTATAGAAATTCGGTCAGTGAACGCTAGGCATTTTAAACCCACAGATTTACAATAGCTTTTATTTCGTTCCTTCCCTCTTGTCTTTGCCGCTCCCCTAATCCTTTCTCTTTGACATAGAAGTTAACAGAAAGCAGAGCAAAGCTTAACGCTGACACCGATGAGTCCATATTGCTGTCAGCGCCAGTGAGTGGTGGTCCAAGCGTCGTTGATTTTACTACAGCAGGTACGAATTCATTGTTTCTCAGTTGCTTCTTTTTTTTTTTTTACTTAATCTTTGTAAAACCCTGACACAAAACAAAATGTTTAATTTATTTGTCAACTAGGAGAGAGTGCATTTTTGAACTCATTCAATCCTTGGCCAGAGCTTTTTAAAAGCCTATTCACTGCTATTTCTTACCCCTGTAATAATGTATTATAGAGCTTCAATATTTCTTGTCATGGATCATTATCATAGAGCTTGAATATGAAGTTTTTATGTTAGAATATATAAATATGCAAGAAATTAATTTATATACGTGCTGATATTGAGAAACATTAGCTACTGATATTGAGTGGTGGTCCACGGGTCCAAAATCGCCTTCTCCTCTAAACATTACCTTCTCATTAGTGGCATTTGAAATATTGAGAAAGTATTTTCGAATTTTAAATTTTTTATTTAATTGTTAAGGGTCTATGTTAACCTAAGAGCCTGTCATCCATATAATCCTTTGGAATTTAAATTTTTTATTTAATTGAAGTTTTTGTGATTTCATTTCCATTTCTCCATAAGTAGCCACAAAATGGAAAAGATCTTTAAGTAGTCTTAAGTCCCTAAGACTACTGTGAATCAAAGAAAATGTTTATTGTTTGTTTGACTTAAAACATTACCTGATCCATGAATTTCGCTGTTTATTGTTTGTTTATTTGTGTTCTAGTAAGTGCATTTCTTTGTGTTCTAAGATTTTTGAGCAATTCAAAATGAAAACAAGTGTACCTTATGATGCTTTTTATTTGTATTTTAACTGCACTTCATGTCCTCCCCTAGAAATTAATTGTAATATGTTTGAGTGAAGGAGATGACCTTGATCCTTCCAAGTTAGTTGTCAAAGCTGCTTCTGCTACAATCCTAACTAGGATTTTGGTAATGAACGTGATAAGGATTATGAAGGAGTTGAGTTGTTTATATAGATGGGAATGCAGAGAGGAAGTGGATGGTTAAAAAATTATTAGGAAACTATATGGTCCAAATAATAAAAAATGGAACTTTTGGAAGAATCTTAATAGCTAACTGAAACTGAGCAATTAGAAGAGCACATTCAACTGAGAAAAGTAACTAAAAAAAGCAGGTGCTCCAATTGAAGAGAATATACTCCTAATGACTTTTTACATAAATATAACATCACATAAATAAACAAAGTACTTATGAGCTACATAGTTATATTCTATACTAATACTATTATGAGCTTTGATAATTCTGCAGTAGCAAATCAGAAATGGGATATATTAATATTTCTATATCAACTTTAAATGGTGTATGATCAGTTTGTTTGCTGTGATTTCTCTACCATAGGCAATATGCTGTTATCAGGCTAATTATAAATATCACAGCTTCAGTAATAACTCCTGCTACCTTCTTAGCAGAGGAGTTTTTCTTATCGAAATTATCTGGAAAGCAAGTAGGTATATATAGTCAAGGGACATATTTCAAAAATGTATAGGGTAGTCTTTCCTATCTATAGAGCAGCCTTTCCCCCCTTTTTAATGAATTAAACTCCCTTTAGTTTTCTCTCGTTTTGCTGTCCCTTTCCCCCTTTTCTTTTTTAATTTTTCCTTTGTTGTCTCTTGATTTGATACAATTGCCATATTTGCACTCTAGCTATTAGTTGATATTTGCATTTCAAGTTTATTGCTAAGTCTTGTTTAAAATGTCAAATTCATTTTTATATTATGATGTTAATGTCAAATATTTAGAATACAATTCAATATGTTTAGTATAAATGTGAATTCAAATTGCATATAAATTAAATAGTTACTTACAGGTACTTAGAAAAATGAGTTTAGATAGGCATTGGATATATCTTTAATATAATAATGGACTATTGAGACGTGAATTTGTGCAAGGTTTAGAGGAGTTCATTGCCTTCGCTATTGCTCAACCGAGTTCAATGGATGGAGAAAAGTTGAGGTGCCCTTGTGCTGACAATAAGTGTCAAAATCGAAATTTTTGTGATGTGGAATCATTAGATACCATCTAATGAAAAATGGTTTTGTTCCTAGTTATCATAATTGGATTTTGCATGGGGAAGACTTCCCTATATATAGGGATATGAAGGTTTTTTTGAAAGGAAATAACAAATATTAAAAATAAAATTTTCTTTTGTATCAATCTTGCAAAAAGTGCAACAAAAAAATTTAACCTAAGGGCAATGAGAAAATACGATGCTATACTTGTGATGCTATTGAAGATATTCAAATTGTCAACAAATAAAAATACTATTTATTTCAAATGGTTTATGCAATATTAGTGATTGTTTGTTGCAATTTTTTTAATTAGATTTATAATGTCTATGAATGATTTTGCAATATCTTTTAAATTATTTTATAGGTAAAATGTCAATTTTAGTATAGTCGATACAAATGAAAGAATTACAGCTAGCGTGTTTGATGAAGCGGAAATGTTAATTAGATGTAAGGCTGATAAATTCATTAAGTCATTGAATAAAGTATATATATATATAATCTCTTTGATTTACAATAAATCTTAATTTTTTTTTAGAATAAATCTTATATTTTTTAAACAATTAAAATTTATTCATTTTAATTATTTTAATAGGAACCTAAGGAAAAAAGTGAATATTATAGGAGGTTGATTAGGTGCGTCGGTAAAAAATACAAATCCTTTTTCAGATTAAAAAGAGAAAATTATCCTTTCATAACCAAGCGAGAAGAAAGTTTCGAAAAAGAAAAAAAATAAGAATATGGAAAAAAAATGGATCGTGATCCATGCTGAAATGACAGCTGGATAGGATTCAAGGAAGTAAGTATTCTTACCTATAATATCTCTCTCCTGCAGAAAATGAAGGATACCCATTCTATTTTAAGAGAAAGCAATTTTCAATTTGTTTTTGCTTTGCAATGATAATAAACAAAGCTCAAGGGAAAATAATATCGAATATCAGTGTCTATTTACCACATGATGTTTTCTCACACAGATAACTTTATGTGGCATTATCAAGAGGGATTTCAATGTTTACAATAAAAATCATTATAAAGTTATATAAGAAAAAAAGGAAGAATGTAACACACACAAAGAACACCGTCTACAAAAAGGTCTTGCTGCCAAATAGGTAATAAAATACGTTTAAAATTTTCATCAATAAACTTAAAAAGATAATAATGAAACATTTATTGAAAAAGGCAGAATCACATATTAATACAACAACTATTCGAAAGGGAAAATGAGATTGACCGGGGTAAAGAGAATAATTGTAACTAATATTTATAATAAATAAACAAATGTGTAAAGTTATAGTAGATATTTAAATAGAAAATACCGAGTCTATCTATTTTTTTTCTCAATATTTTATCATACATATAATAAAATTTTGAAATAAACAAAGAAAAATAAAAATTATATAACGAGTACAGATAACGGGTATGCGATGCACATTCAAAAAAACTAGTATATATATGGTTATTAATTATTGAAATTAAATTAAAGAGTTGTACTATTAATGTAATGAACTTATTATTTAGTTTATTAATTATTAACTATTGCAAAATGAAGACAAATATTATAGAGTTTTTCCATTAATGCAATAAATTTATTTTATATGTATTAATTATTGGAAAAAAATATAAAGAGTTCTATAATTTAATTTCTTCAAATTATATAATTAAACAAAAATAATTGAAATATTAAAAATAATAAAATTCGTGATATATTAGCAAATTTGATTGAATTTTTATACATTTATATAGATATAAATATAGATGGAAATTATCTTATTGCTCAATGAGTTAATTATTTTATATTTATTTAACTCACTAAAAAACCTGAAAATCAATCAAATAAAACTACTAATTATAATAGTAAATATAATTGAACCTAATTAGGTATATTGTAAATTTTTTTATTATTGCTAAGAAATGACAAGTATTAAAACTGTAAAAGGAAATTAAATAATACATATAATTAAATATAATTATTTTTATATTATAACTTATTAGAAAAATGGAAAATTAAATCAAAAGGTTAAAAGGGTCAAATATTGAATAATTAATGTCAAATATTTTTTTATATACAGTAAGAAAAATGACATATATAAGCTTTTTTCGTGATAGCAAATTCCAGAAGAATTTATAAGTCGAAAGAAGATCAAAACACAATTTTGTTTACTGGGTATGTTTATAACTTTTAGTACCTCAGAGGGAGTTTTTTTTTTTTTTTTTTTTTTTTTTTTTTTTTTTTTTTTTTT
>CANUEP010039554.1:0-10241 GCA_947857235.1 Jatropha podagrica | reverse complement strand
TAAGGATTTGGTTTTGTTCCACATAAACTTGGTCTCTGATTTTGAGATTGAATTTTTAATATTTTTGAATATACAAATGTTGGATTTGGGAATGGTTTCTTTTGAGAATTCATTTTATTGTAAGGGAATATTAAATGTTATACTGGATTTTGAGAATTTTATTGCTACTTTGGAATGTTTCATTCATAGGCTTAAACGTTTCTTAAATGGTATTTTCAAAAAGACATTCTCGTTGTTTTTCTCTAGGAACAACCTATACTATTTTAAAACTATTTGATGGGTTACCACTACTGCTTTGAAAGTATTAAATTTTCCCTGAATTTTATAACCAAACTGTTTAAGCAAGTTTTGAGTTAGTAAGACTTCCGCTGTACATTTTTTAAAGATTTGTAAACTAAGCATTTAATTACTATATTATGTTTTCATTGATACCAGTTTTGTACTAATAAGTAATTATGTACATGCCTCCGACACAGAATGCAACATCTCTTGTACTAGTCCTATGAGATCAGTAAGGGGGCATTACAACATAAGCAAACATTTATTTTGAGAATTATACATACATGAATATGAATTGCTTTAATCCCATGCCACCGTTGTTCACTCTCCTTATTTATAAACGCATGCATGTGCATCCAAAGATCTGCCATTGATGGTGGATCTTCGTCATTTTCATTCATCTACAAAAAATACAACAACATTATAAAATGATATCACTTATAAATTAAAACAAAAATAATAATAAAATTTTTATCATTAGCAGATCGTACTCCATTTGAACAATTGGTTTTGGACCAGTGGATGCTATAATCTTTTAATATGTACAACTTTTCATATTTGTCGCACTTGATTCCTAGAAAGATAGTAACTTGTTAAAAATGTGAATAATTTAAATGAAAATTAGATAAAATTGAATGTAAAAATTGAGTTTTTACCTTAAACTGATCAGAAGCAAATAAACCTAACATTTCCTCCCAACTACCTGTTGTTAGGCCTTTCGTAACACAGTGCATAAGTTCCTCACCATTTGAGTACTTTAAGTACTTATGATGTAAACTGTTTCTTCACTTGCGGCACAAAACTCTCATTTCATTGAAGCAATACGTTTTAAACTTTGCTTTCTTTAATTCAGGTGAATAAAGTTTAACCTTACCTTACATTCCAAGCATTTTCCATTTTTTTGGACTTTCTAGACTCACATCAAAATAATCCTGATATATACAAATATAAATTATATAATTGACATATAACCTATTAAGTCAAAATACAAAATAAAAAGCTAAATAATAAAACATAGATAAAATATATAATAAAAAATATGAGTTCTTAATATTATAAATTTTAGTTTTTTATGTATATGGACCATTCCAAATAAACGTTTACCATACTCTCATTCAACTTCAGTGCATGTCTGTATAGGTGGTCCATAGGATTTAGCACAATATTGTGAGCCCCCTCCAAGGCGCTGTGGACAAGACCCACAGAGCGAAGTGTGATCGGACGGTCCCATTGTTCAGTTCGTCATGGAAGAAACTGGAAACGTTTGAGACTGGTCAGAACCCTGTTATGTCCCATCTCAGTTCGTTTTAGTTTATCCCTGTATGCAACTTAATTGTCTAAATAATTTATTTGATTACCAATTTCATCAGTTTTTATGGCTCTATTTAGCGTTTAAGTGATGTCTGATTGGCTCTTTGGAGCTCTTTGACTGTGTGTAGTGAGTTAAAGTCACCACTTTACTTTATTTTTATTTTCAGGGAAAATATAAGGTAAAAACCCCATGATTGACTCCTTTGATACACTATAATGGATAAAATGCACTAGCCTCGAATCATTGGGTTTGAGGACTAGGATTTTGATTTCAATGTGTGGATCAATAGTTTGGGTTTAAATTGAAAATTAAAATCATTATTTCACATTAATGTTAGTTTATCGATGCATGGTCATACTCATAATGCATGTCAATATCTGGAATATAGTGCATTAAATGTAAGCAAATATAATAAAGGTGTGTATTTCAGAGGGGAGCTCGACTCTAGCCTCATTATCGAGGAGTTCTAAGTTATGTAACACATTCCCCTAAGTTTTGATTGGTCAGTTTGGTCGAGGTCTCGCTACTTAGGCTGAATCCATAGGTATCCCTTTGTACCTCGTTTGTATGAGGATCAAGGCGCACGAAGTTCTACCATCGATCAATATGATAGGATTTTGAAGGTGCCACTCTTACGGTGGGCTTACTAGTGTGCCAGCTAATTTTAGGATTTATTTGAAAATTGGTTTTGAGGTTTTACTGGATGGACTAAGCTTAGCTTGCTAGACGGACCGAGCTTAAAGCATGCAAAGTGTCGGGCAGACCGGGCTTTATAGTTGATATTTTCTCGGATGGACTGGGCTTAATTGATAAAGTTTGAGTTTAGTGATTACACCCTCTTGCTTATGACGCGGCCTGATTGGAGCTCCATGATGGGTAATCGACTATGAAGGTCGAGTCTTCCTCCAAATATAAGCTAAGATAGGGCATAAATACCCTTGTCATAGTCTTATAATATTGTTAAATGATGAATTATTAACCAATCGCTAGATTTGATTAATAATTAATCACCTAACTAGTAGCTTTGGCATAAAGTGTGAGTGAAAGTTGAAAGGATCAAATTTTGAGAGCCAAGTCGAGCTTTAAACTCAACTATGGAAGATGAGCAAAGTTGAACTTTATGGTAATAAAATAGCACAAGTGAGAATGAGAATTGTTGATGCTTGAGAAGTGCTCGATCAAGCAACAAGAGGTTGACTAAAGCTTTTGTTAATGGAATATCTGACTTCTATTTTTATTTTACCATGCTTATGCTGCTCTCTTTATTCATTTGTACTAGATGCTTGAGTTTGTATGACTTGCACTAATTGCCTGAACGTCATGCTTGATTACCCATATGTTGCACTAATTTGCTTATTTTGTATCTTACCTTTGGCACTAGTCACCTACTCCAATTGTGTTGGTGCCGATAGCCCTGTTTGCTAAATTGATTGGCATTGGTTGCCCTATTTATTAGATGAACTTGGCGCTGATCATCCTATTTGTGGGGATAGGCGGCATTGTCGACCTTGGTTTTTGGATTGAAACTGGTCACCCTATTTATCGAATTGGGATTGGTTGCCCTGGTTTTGTCTGATTGGGCACTCGTCGCCTTCTTTTGTCTGATTTGGTGTCGGTCGCCCTATTTTTTAATTTGGCACTAATTGCCCCATTTGGTTTTTGAATTGGCGCTACTCGCGCTGATTTTGTTTAATTTGGCACTGGTTGCCCTGTTTGGTTTCTGAATTGGCACTACTCAGGCTGATTTTGTTTAATTTGGCACTGGTTGCCTTATTTTGTTTGAATGAATTTGGCACTAATCGCCCCGTTTTATAAATGAACTTTGCGCTGACCATCCAATTTTCTGAATTAGAGGCACTAGTTACCCTATTTTTCTTAAGTTGGCTGCCTTATTTGATCATATTGGCACTAATCAACTTGTTTGCATCTGACCTGGCGCTGGTCTCCCTATTTACTCAGTCTAGTGGCACTGATTGCCCTGTTTCTGAATGAATTTTGTACTAATCGCTTTGTGTTCTGATTCTGTTGGCACTGGTTGCCCTGTTTGACTATATTGACACTGGTCGCTCTATTTTCTGATTTATCTTGGCACTAGTCGCCTTGTTTTCTAAGTTTGTTAGCACTGGTTGCCTTGTTATCTCACGTTCTAATATGAAAATCATGGTTAGCTAAATAGAATAAGTATGCATCATGTATGACGTGCCACTTCTGAGGGTCCAACTCAATTTTTGAGGGAGTGTTTGTGATAAAATTAGACTCATGTGCCAACATTTGTTTTTTCAATCTGGCTTTTTTCTTTTCTTTTTTTTTCTTCCTTTTTCTTTTTTCTAGTGGCCTTGTTGGCGCCATGCAGCCTAAAATCAACATCGAAGTCCTTGAGTGCGGTGCCATTTTGGCACTTTGCCTGGCCCAGAATGACACCTTTTTAGGTTATACCGGTGCCAATTTTGGCCTATTAACATCGGTGCATTTCTGGCTGGTGAAGATTGAGGCCTATAAATACCTCATTTATGGCTTTAAAACATTTGTTGTTTTGTTCCCCGGGCCCCTAGTTCTCAAATTTTAAACACTCTGCCCAAAAATGGAGCCATGCATCAGCTATGGCATGTGAAGGTGGACCAAGAGGCTAACAAAAGTGGAGAAGATTAATATAAGCTGGTGGACTGGGCTTTCTTGGATGCCTGTTTACACTTGTGGGATTCATAAACTCATGTTTTTCAGTTTGGTATACACTTTAAGGAGATGTGTCCGACATACGTGGAGTTTGCGGCTATATTAGGCAGTAATTCTGAGAGGGCTTTGGTGGCAACACCGACCAAGACTAGGTTTTTCAAGAGCTTCATGAGGATGCTCAGTCTCTCTGTGATAAAGGCTAGGGAGTTGGTGGTCGGAGATTAGGTGGATTTATCCGGATTGGTGGAGCAATATCTGGATTAACTTGGGTTTGATGACCTATAGCACTGGAGCTTTAGGACTAAGGCTTTGGTTTTCTGTTTGGTGAGCATCGGTACACTGATTGGTTCAGTAGGATGGGAGATCTATGGGTGGCAAACTTGGTCCTTTAGATGGAGTGACATGCTGGGATTGCTAGTGTGGCTTTGGTAGAGACTATTCTAAGCCTCGATCGAGCATATAGGGTGGAGGTAATCTGGTCAGCTAGTCTGATCTTGCTTCAGGTAAGCATTCTTGAACCAACTATTATTATGCTTAGATAAGGAGCATTCTGAAAAAGGCTTAGGTTTAGGTTAAATATGACTGCTTGTTTAAGAGTCTGAGTGGTGGGGGCAATCTCTAGCCTTGCATTTTTTTTTTTTTTTTGGAAGGGATTTGAATTGTTTGTGTTTACAGTTGGATCTGTTTGGACAGAGGGGGTATTTCATGTAAATGCCTGTTTTCTTTTGTGTGATAGTGTAATGTCTAATCTTGCAGGTCTAGCTGAGGGATAATTTAAGGGTAGTGGAGCCACCACGACGCCGCCCATATGAGCCATCTTAGTATCATTCCAGATGAATCATGGTGAGACTTGGGTAAGAGGATGAGTGGCTGAGGTGGTTGTTAGCGCTGAGGCCGGATCAGATTTTGAGGTGTGACTGGTATGAGATTAATCGATATCTAGTTCAGTCAACTGGATATCAAATGGCTGATAAGATAGATGGGGCATGTTCAAGGATTGCCACTAGCTGGATTTCTTTCCTGGGATATACTGATGTATAGAGGGTTCAGTTAACACACTTTTTGTTTATTTTTTTGACACTTTAGATAGTGGACATACAGATGATTGACACAAATGGATAGAAGACAGTGATAGGTGCCTGAGTGATAAGGCTTTTGTGATTGTCTTTTTACATAGCTTGTATTGATTTTATATATGTAAAAACTGAATCATTTTGATACTTTTGAGAAGGAAATTTAGTTTTATCCTTTATAAGATTGTCGCATTTAAGCCTTAATTGCTACCTAAGCCAACCTTTTGGGCTTTTGACCTAGCAGACTACCCTAACTTTTACTTAAGTCGCCCTTTCGAGTTTTCAACTTAGTAGGCTTATGATTTTGCCTAAGCCACCTACCCTTGCAGGTTTTCAACCTAGCTTGTTTTGTTTTTTATCTTCGCTTATTCTTCTTTTTCATTAATTATCATAGAAAATCTTGAATTTTCAAAAGAAGAGGAGCAAAATGTATATATTTGTTGTTACTGTGACCGTACCCACAAATTGGGCTACCTACATATCATGTACTTTAGGAATATATATATATATGGGAGTGAGGTCACCCTAGTTTGGCTTAACAATGATATATAGGAGCAATATTTCTAGTGCTAATGCCCGAATGCATTCACACAATGTATCTTTTGAGCTGATCCAAGTTGCACGGATTGGTAAACTAGTTGCCATCTATGTCTGACAAGATGACACAACTTCTAAAGAGGATTTTCTTCGGTATGTAGGGACCTACCCAATTTGGCCTAAATTTACTCCAGGGATCTTACATAGGAGCTCAGATTTCTTTGATCACAAGATAACCCTCTTCAAGTTTTTTATCACGAATTTTGTTGTTGAAGTGCCTTGCTATTCTTTACTGGTAGCTCTGAATCTGATTAAGAGCTTCTAGCCTTTTCTCATCGATAGCCTTCAACTGGTTATGATAATTCTAGGCCCATTCTATTTTGGGTAGGTGACTTTCTCTCATGACTCTGGCTAATCTAATCTGAACTTCAATAGGGAGGACCACTTCCATCCTGTATACAAGTGAATAAGGTGTATCCCTAGTTAGCGTCCTCATGGAGGTTTTGTATCCTCATAAGGTAGAAGGAAGTTATTCATGCCAACTTCTATGATTGTGAGCCATCTTCTGGAGGATTTTCTCGATGGACGTATTCGCTGCTTCAACTACTCCACTGGTTTGTGGCCTGTATGGTGAAGAGCGAAGGTGTTGGACTTTGTACTTAGTCATCAGGATGGAGAATCATTTCTAGAAGTGAGACCCATTGTCTCTTATGATCTCAAAAGGAACTCTGAGTCTGCATATGATGTTTGTTTGGACAAACTAAGCTACATTTCTAGAGTTCAGAACATGGTAGGAGGTAGCTTCTACCCACTTGGTGAAGTAGTGGATGGCTACCAGGATGTACTCAACTGATTATAGGACTTAAGAGTGATTCTACCAATCACGTCAATTCCCCAAGTCGCGAATGGCCATGGTGTAGTGATGGGAGAAGAGCCATTAGGGGTAATTTTTGGAGCTTAGTATAAATCTAACATTTATCACACTTCTAAATATATTTGGCGCAATCTGATCACATGGTCAGCCAATAATAACCTTGACTAGTGATCTTATGGGCTAGAGCCATTCCGTTCATTTGGGGGCCTTCTTCTCCATCGTGTATCCAGTCCATAATCTGTTAAGCTTCTTCTTCGGTCACATACTTGAGATGTGCCTGGTTCCATGTCCGTTTGTACAGAATGTCATCCTTGCAGAGGTAACTCTTTGATAATTCCTAGAGGGTCCTCTTGTCAGACTTAGAGACACCTTCTTCAAGGTATTCTTGTTTTACCAATCAGGTCTAAATATCCCAATACCAAGGCTTACCATCAGTGAGCTGAAGATTGCAGCAATAGGCTGGCTGTTACTAAATCAGAACGTTTAGGGGTTTGATGACCATGTCAAGACTGGCATCAACCATGGAGCAAGTGTTGCTAGTGCATCAACAAATTGATTCTTGGTCCAGGGCAAGTAGTGGAGTGACAATTCTTTGAATTATTGAGCCAGCTGATCAAGGCATTAGAGGTATGGGATCAAATGTTGTTCTTTGATTCTCCATTTCTTTAATGCTTGAGAGACTATTAGGATGGAGTCCCCATAAATCATTAGGCGTTTGATGAATACTCAGAGTTGCTTCTAATCTAGCAATACAGGCTTCATATTCTGCTTTGCTATTAGTGACCTGAAATGTCAACTTAATACTAAAGGGTAGTCATTGCCCATCCGGAGTTACTATAACCATGCTGATGCCATAACCTTGATGGTTAGCAGCCTCATCAAAGTATATCTTCCATCGACCTGTCTGAATCTGTAAAATGTCCTCATTTGGAAATCTAACGTCTGCTACATCAACATTACCGAGAGATGCAGCTACGTGATTTGCTATCACACTACCGTTAATTGCTTTCTTTGTAACAAATTTCAAATCAAATGATGCAAAGATGGTAGCTCATTTAGCCATCTTACCATCCGGAACTGGCCTCTCCATAAGGAATTTCAAAGGACTCTAGTCAACAATGACGTTAATAGTGTAGGAGCAAAGGTAGTGCTGGAGCTTAATTCAAACCCACACTAAGGCTAGGCAAAGTTGCTCAATCTCGCTGTACTTTAATTATGTTTCCAACATTCGCTTACTCAAGTAATAAACAACATTCTCTTTGTGAGAATCTGATGCTTCTTGCACTAGCATAGCCCCGATGTCTTCGTCTATTATTGATAAATAGAGGAGGAGTGGCTTCCTAGGTCTAAGAGGCTAGAGAATCGAAGGATTTAGTAGATATGCTTTGATTTATTCAAAGGCTTTCTAGCATTGGTCCCAAGTTTTCGGGGCATCCTTTCTCAACTTCTTAAAGATCAGCCCACAGGTGTTTGCTAATTGTGGACAAATTGACTGATATACTGAAGGTGGCCTAAGAACCCCCTGATCTCCTTTTCTATCTTAGGAGGATGCATCTCATTGATGGCTCTAGATTTTGATGGGTCAATCTTAATCCCCTTCTTAGATACCATATAACCCAGGAAGATACTGGATGGAGCACTGCAGAGGCATTTAGTGAGGTTAAGCTTCAGATTGTACTATCAAATTTTGGAGAAGAACTATTCGAGGGAAATTAGGTGGCTTGGCCCATCCCCAGTGTGGACAACCATATCATCAACATACACCTCTACATTCTTATGCATTAATTCATGGAAGAATGTGGTGGTCATCCTCTGGTAAGTGGCACCGGCATTTTTCAGACCAAACGATATCATTCTATAGCAGAAGATACCCTATTCTGTGATGAACGAAGTCTTTAGCTTATCTGGTTGATTGACTGGTATATGATTATACCATGTAGACAGATTTGTGACTGAAATCACACTGGACCTTGCCATTCTGTCAGCAAGCACATCGATATGCGGTAGGAGAAGTCATCCTTAGAAGACGCCTTATTCAGATCCCAATAGTCGACGTAAATTCTGATCTTGCCATCTTTCTTGGGAACTAGTACTATGTTTGCCAACCATGTCGGATAATTAGTGGCCTTAATTAAATTATTTTCTAATAGCTTGGCTATTTCTTCCTTGATTTTGAGAGAGATCTCTAGTTTCTGCCTTTAGAGTTTCTACTTTACTGTCTTAATGTGATCGTATGTAGGAATATTATGAACGGTAATGTCTGGATCTATACCAGTCATATCACTAGTTGTCCATGCGAAACAATCTAAATAATGCCTAATGAGCTTTGTCAACTCCTATTTATAATCATATTCATGCGCAATAAATATATGCTTTCGTTGATTTTTTATGCCAATGTTTATTTGCTCTTTTGTTATTTTTGTTTCTTTTTCTTTTTCATTTTCTATTTTGCCAGCAATCTCATTCAGGGTGGAGAAACGTTAATAAGAAAACTGAAACTTCTTTTTATTGATAAAAGGGCTATGATCAACATTTACATTGAGTTCTACAAAGAGGTCCCCTAACTCAGACAAAGAGGATAGAGAAGACTCACAGGACTTAGAAGACTCTGAACTGGACTCTAACTCAAGTTCTCAAGTTCTGTTTGACTCAAGCTTAGATTCAGAAAAAAGGAAGGTAGACTGCTCTACGCACTCCTTTAAGTACAAATTCTACAAAGGTGTTTGGATGGGCTATATGAGGTTTGTGGGTTCTACTTCCACTCTGTCAATAATCATGCAAAGTCAAAGAGGTATGTCTCCATGTTGTCCTCCTAGTCAACCTGGAGCTTGAAAAGAGGCTCATGGTCTTCTACTGAGAGCTTGACATCAAAGCTAAGTTCAAAACCAGGGATTAGTTTCTTCGTTAAGGGGCAATACCTTAGTTCTTGAAAGAAGTAGTATGGTTCAGATTCTCCTTCTCTGATAAAGTAACCATTGAGGGTTTTGAAGTATAGGTGCATCAGAATGTCCCTTATTTCACCTCTTATCTTGGCTTTCGCATGGCATCTTCCAACTCATCTCGACCTTCATTGGTCAGTTTGAATCCAAGACCAAAGGGAGGTTCAAAAACTAGATACTAGGTAAAAAAGGTCATACCCAGCTTGTAACACCCGCCGCCTAATCCCGAAGAAATAGACGACGGTTGCCACAATCGGTGCCGGAGCACCATCTTATGTCACTTATTAAAGCTAGATCACAAATTAAGAGTGGTTAAATTGCCAGAAGGAGGCAAGTAATTTACATTTTGTTTTGTGTTTTGTTTTTTTTTATTATATATAGAAATAATGTTAAAGAAATTCCTACGAAAATTTCGCAAGAGTTCCACTAAAAATTTACTTGCCACACAAAGAAAATATACACACTCCCAATTTTCTCCAAACCCCCAAAACTCCAATTCAACACAACATACCGCAAGCACTTCTAAATATCCATCAACATACGCTTAAATATTC
>CANUEP010039345.1:0-57949 GCA_947857235.1 Jatropha podagrica | reverse complement strand
TTATACATATATATTGTCAATATTAAGAATCCGTATGGGTGAAAAGCCAGTTAGTTGCTGACGTTTTAGCATTAGCATTGATTGACAGAATCCAAATAAGTCTAAGTTACTTAACTTTCACTTCATAAGTTCTAACCTCTTAATCAATTTACCTCTATCCACTTGATAGCATCGCTTGTTCTTTATGAAACCATAATATTTGAGAAAGCAATACATGCATAATAGATTAAGAGAAGTAATTTTGTAATTCAAATCAAATAAAGGATCAATAGCCAATTGAAATATTTATATCTTTGTCAACATTGATTTTTCTCCTCTCCGTCCCGTTGGTCGCCTCCAACTTAATTCTCCTGATGTGGCTGGTTTTTCTGGCCAACTATGGCCGATCCGGCCACTTTGACTGCTGCCAAATCCTCAGTCATTGAGGAATACTTAGACTTAGAGGGTGGTCCCCCTTTGTCGCGTAAAAATGATCAGAATTCGAACACGTCGTGTTTTATTGGAAAAGATCAAATCATTGGGAACGAATCTACATTTTCAAGTAAAAAGAAATAATATTATCTATATTAATCTTATCATTCGAAATAATTTAAATAAATCTTTTTAAATTTTAAAATATCAACAAATTCTATTGATCATGGTAATAAATTCTATTGATACAATTAATGAATTTATATTACTTTCAAAAAAAAAATTGAATTGAAATACAAGAAATTTAAAAGGGAAGGACGCAGAGAAACGTATTTATTGAGTTTAGGCAGTCCTCTTTATTAATATTATTTCAGGTTATAAGAAGGAAGAGAATCTTATGGATGCAATTAAATTGAACTACAAATGAAGGAAAATCATAAGCAGTATAATTTTATTGATTACAAATGCTTGTAGAAATATATACTGTATTTATGAGATTGAATTGAGCATTAGAGCTGTTGGATAGGCCCACCGGCCTTATTGCCTAAGATTTATTCTCGATGGGCCTGAAGCCATGTGTATCAATAGTGAATTGGTTATTTAATTTAGGCTTACCATGACTCTACAACACCTTAAGTCATTAGATCTTAGTGTTGGTCTCACTTCTAGAAATGGGTCGTGCATATTTTCAATGGGCCACTTCATTTTCTCATTTTTATGACGTGTCTTATAAAATCAAGTATAAATTTATATAATATTAAAGTATAAATATTGCACTCTTTTAATTTTTTTATCAATATAATATTAAAGTATAAATTTTTATTTATATTAAAATAAATACAATTGTATTGTACAAACTATTTTATTTTATTTATAATAAAATTGTCTCAAAATAAAATTTAACACAATCTATAAACCTAATTCTTTAGTTTTCAATTTATAAATGTAAATTCTTAAAACTTTAATAAGTGCCTAAAAAGAAAATTAAGTCATCAGTCAATCGACAAAATTCTATCTTTAACTTCAAATCAATATCTATATATAACTATAATAAAAAAATAATAATGAATTATTTTTTTCTGATTGATAAAAAAAAATGAACAGACGAAGGAATTTATAATGATAATTATTTTTACTATAATGACAATATTTCTTTCGCAGTGTATTAAATAAGAAATATATCACATACATATAAATTCTTAAAACCTCAAAAAGTGACCCAAAATAGAAATATAAGTTCTAATTTTTTTTCCATTTTATAAATATTATAGTTCTTAAAACTGAACCAGACTGGCCGGTTCGACTAAAAACCGTACTGTGATTCCGTCCGAGTTGCATTAAAAATCGGGTATCTAAAAAATCAAACTAAACCAGTAAAAAATGATCAAAATAAGTTGAAAACCACTGAACCAGACCAGTAAAAATCGGTACAATTTAATTTGTAGGTATTTTTAAAAATTATGATTTTTTTTAATTTGGGCCTCCTAAAAATTAGGGCCAATAATTTTTTTATCTTTCGGCTTTTTATTTATAAACCCAAATTCTAATATATTAATTAAATAAAAAATAATATTATATTTTATGGTAATTAATTTTTTTAGTTTTAAATTTATTCATATTTTACTTTTTAAAAATATTTAATAATTTATATTTTCTTCAAATCCAAATTTGAAAAAAAAAATTATTCGAATTCCTATATTTTTAATTTTATTTAATAAATATATTTAAAAATACTGTATGTAAAAATTTGGTTCAACTATATTGAATCCGATTAAACCTTATAGTTCAGTGAACCTCTACCTTCACCGGTTCACTAACCGGTCTGATTTTCAGAACACTTATAAATACAGATTTAGAATATAATAGAAAAATATTAAAAAAATTAAAAATATTTAACCATCAAGAAGTCATCTATTTATGCAAAGGACATATAAAACTGGATTAATTTATAACTACTATTACTTTAATTTAGCAAAGATTTGAGATTAATGAAGTTTAAATATAACATAAATAATTTAGCAACAAAAAAGAAACTAAAAATTAAAAAAAAAATCATCAATAATAAAACTTTTTTTGAAATTCAATATATAATAAAAAACAAATTATATTAAAAAATTTACTAATTTGAATTTAAAAAACAATTTTTTCTTTAACTAGAAATATATAGAGAAGTCAATAAATGAAAATTATAAAGCAAATAACGCTAAAATCTAATTTTACTTCTCTATTTTTTTAAGTTATAAATTTAAAATTAATTAATTAATTAATTAATTAAAAATTATATAAAACAAACGTTCTATTATCAAATAAACCACAATTTTTCTATAACCATAAAAAAATGGAAGAATATACTCTTTTTTTAGTATATCCTTCTTCTTTTTTATTATTTAAATAATTTTTAAAAATTATATCAAATCAAATAATTAAATATAATTTTTTTTTTAACCACAAGTATACCAACACATTAGGTCAGAACAAAACTCTTCTTACAACGGATTGGTCCAAGAATGGGTAAAATGCTCACAGCAAATATGTGTTTCATCTATGAGAGTCAAACTTTTGACCTTATTTAATGGAGAAAAATGTCAAACCACTCATTCAAACACCCATTAGTACAAAATGTTTATTTTGAACTGATTATGACTAACTATTTTAAAATATTTTAAATTTCATTAAGGGCGATATGCGGATTCTTTTATGACGTGCATTTGCACATTGACTTTACTAATTATATATTTATTTAATTTTATTGTTTATTAACGTATAAATTTTTATTTAAATTAAAATAAATACAATGATTAATTAACATTGCACTTTATATATACAATGAAATTTTGTAATGTCTTGTACTATAATATCTAATTGAAAAGAAAACAAAGTTTCTATTTCTTCCTTTAATGATATATATATAATTTTATTGTTAATTAGTTATATAAAATCACCACAAATTTGCATTTACCATATTATAAAATATTTTATAATTTGGCGATATTATAATATTAATTTAATAAATCAAGTCTTATTTTGCATAGCCATAATATAAGACATAATGTTGCCTCAATATCAATTATTTTCATCAGATGAAATTAAATTAAAATTTTATCAATGGAATATAATATTTTGGACCATGTCCTGGGATAGTATTCAAAAATAAATTGCTTAAAGTTCTCAACTCCACAAAAGAATCAATATGTAAAATTGTACACAATAATATTAATAATGGAATGTACTTTATCTATGTTTAGTCAAATAAGTGTATGTCATCCTCTAAAAAAAAGATAAAGAGAAATAATCTATTTAAAAAATCTTATTTTAATTTTTCTGTAATTAACTAATATAGTATAGTAATAAAATGTTTAGTCATATTTTAAAAATTCAGAACACAATAATTTAATAAAATTTAAATTCTATTTTCATAATTGAATTAAGATTTTCAATTTACCTTGTAAAGAGTAGTGTAACAGGAGAACCTATGATTAAGAACATAAAAAACTATCAATTACAAAAATCATTAGAAAACAATATTACAATATCCAATAGAGAATATATATACATGTGCATACTTTTTCGAATTAAAATACATAAAAAAATTAATTAAAAGGAAATTCAAATGTATAAATGGAATATATTTTTTTTTTTTTTGAGTAAATGGCATAAAAAATACAACCAAAAAGGATGTTCAAAATGATAAATAGAATTATGTTTTTTTAATCAAAATGCATAAAAATTTAATTAAAATTATATGTTAAGAATTTCAAATTAAAACTAAGGCTATTTAAAAAATTCTATAATTCCCTTCTTGAATCCAACACATGTGTATAGATTATAGATTATAAATTTATTTCATTATCTATTTAGTTAAAGAGAGCAAAATAATGTATAAAATAAATATATGAAGTATGTAACATATATTTAGCTCTAATATTTAATTTAAAACCTAATTTGAATAAAATTGAAAACATACATTGTAAATAAAACAAATTTTGTTTCATGTATTGGTTTATTATATAACATTAAGCTAATTAAAAATAAAATATATTTATTAATATATAGACAATATTAATTATTTATTAAGTATAATATTTAAAATAAAATTTAATTAGTTATTAATAAAATTATTTTAGAATATTTTAAATTTTATTGAAGTTACTATCGGGAATCTCATTATTCTTCTTCATTCTCACTTTTATATATCTTTTATATATAGTATATATATATATATACATTTGAAATTTTATTTTAAAAAATACATCTAGTTAGAGTATAAGAATACAAGGGAAAAAATAATGTTAAAATAAAGAGAATATTTTTTTTCTTTTTCTCTTAAAATAATATCTTTAAATCATAATAAGATAATAAAATCAAATAATTTAAAAATAAAATTTAAAAACTTAAAATTTTACAAATCTCTTATATTGTCACATGTATTCATTTAAATAAAATAAATTTGAAATATTTAAAAATTAAAAATTTTAACTATCTACACATTTTTTTTTTGAAAAAAAAAAACTAATTTTAATAAAATATATCCAATTAAATCAAAGAAAAATTATATATATTTTAAATAAAAAAATTTTAGATTATCTAAGTTAAACCATGAACTTGGTTTAAAAAATCTTGTGATAGCATGGATTTTAAAATCGGTGCCATATCTGTTTATAATAATCCAACACCTCTTTCCGTTACAAACAATAAATAAATATTCTTAGACATTGATTTGAAATTCTAGGGTTAGGAGTGGTTACGATTTTGATTTTTGTTACGATTTAGAATCGAATGGTTACGGTTTTGAATTAAATGTTTACGATTTCAATTTTGGTTCTTTAATGGTTTTAAATCGGCGATTTCAGCCTTTTCCGATTAATTTTTTGGCGATTGCATAATTATAAAATCTATATTTAGGGAATTTTTTTTAAATTTAAAACTTAAATATTTATGAAAGAATTTTTAGAAAAAACTTAAAGAAAAAAAAGGCTAAAATTAATTTTTTTTTAGAAAAAGCTTGAAGTTAATTTTTTTTTTTTAAATTAAACCAAATGAAAAGGGATACTTATAATGAATCAAAAAAATTAATATTTCACAAATACCTTTAAATTTTGCCACAATATAGTTTTTAGAAAGGTTAATTTGAGAATTTCATAAAAATATTTTAAAAAATAAAAAATATATATTAAAAATGGGTGGAATCATCAGTTTGAACTATCAAAACCGTCAGTTCTAACTGTCGAAACCATTAGTTTTAACCGGTTGAAAAAGTCGTCAGTTTCAATCGATTCCGCTCAGTTTTTAAAACCACCGGTTCACAGTTCTTAAAAAATTAAAATTAGAACCGAACCACATACCTTCGGTTTCAATTTCAATTTGGACCGATTCCAATTTCTCATAGTTTCAGTTTCGATTTCCACCAATTCCGAGACGGTTCCACTTTTGAAAGCCCGTGATATGGCCATCCCTACCTGAAGGAGTTTTGCACAATCTCATCACAATCCCCTGTCCGTTTTTAATACAATTTTAATTGATTCAAATTATTATTAAGTCCTTAAAATTTAATTAAAAATAGACACTTCATTTCTACTATTATGAGAAATTATAGTAGACACTTCAAATCTCACATACTTTGTAGTAATTTATTTTTTTATAATTTTTTGTGTGTTATATCCTATTATTATTTTATTTCCCACGTTGGATGAACTTTACTTTAAAATTTTCAAAACAATAAAACAATTTGTAACTGCTTTTATTCAATCGCTTTAAAAAAAGATTTCTAAAAAAAATGTAATTTTCAATTAAATCATAGTGAACTAAACTAAAAAATTTTCAACTTTAAAAAGAAAAAATATAACTTAAAAAAAAAGAGTATAAAAGCAATAAAAATAGTTTACCCATTCTGTTGTGTTCACATGTGGAAAAGAAAAGTTGACATTTGGACCACTTCTTCTCCTATTTTTAAAGGCCTAAAGAGAAATTGTTCTCTTTGTCATCTTTACCTCTTTCCTAGTTTTGCCACTCAGAGTGGAATATATCTGAGATTCTGTTCTTGCTTTTTTATTTTTAACTCTTTGGATTGATGCTTGCGGTATTAACTTTTTTGAGATAAATTTTCTTTCCCTGTAATCAGAAAATTATATTTATTAAATATTTGAATTTATAAAATTATACTTTATTGAATAATTAAAAACAATATTGCTCAATAATTTATTTGGAAAGATTTAAAAAAAGATCATATTGATAAAATATCTATCCAATAATTGAAAATTATATTAGGTAAGTGTAATTTTGAAATTTAAAATATTCAATATTGAAAATTCTGAAAATTAAGAATGCTAATAATTTTTTTTTTATAAAGTTGAAGTATTAACTTTTGTATTGAACCAAACAAAATCATATAAAACCTTATTATAGAACTATTAAATATTAATTATTTCAATATTGCTCCAAATGGTAAAGAGATAAGTCCTGCACTAATATCTGAATCCTATTATCAGTAACCATATTATTCGGCTCAGGAGATTTTGTTATAGTTAAGATTTTTTTTTACTTCTGTAAATAAAAACTCTTATCATGTGTCTAGCCTGCATAATTAACCGAGTCACAGTTCATAGGTAAAAAGTATTATAAATTATTACAGAAGGATTATATAATTTAACAGTTATTAAAATACAAGATCATTAAATTAATTTTTAACAGTAAAATTATGATTGATAGTATTTTCTTTTAATTTTATCATTTTTTTTAGAATTTGTATTGAGTAAATATTAATTATTTAAAGAATTTGTAAATTGTAATCTAGTTAGTTAAAATTTATTTTTTCTTTTTTTTTTTAGAATTAAAGTTATTTAATGGTGTGTTTAATCTTTATACAATTACCCAAAATTGAAACCTCTAGTGATCAAATGCAGGTACCGGGTCTTTCTATTGTACGCTGGTACCCAATCGGTTAACAGTCACATTCCAAAATGTAGAGAGTAGGGGAAAAAACAAAATGCCGTTTCCATTTTTGTTTTCCTTCCTCCCACGTGACAAGCACATGGTTGCAAACGAAAATGGAGTATGTTGGTTTGTGAAACTGCGTGGATTGAAGTAATTAGAACAGGATAATCACTGAGAGTTCAGTTTGATCTAAATATTTTAAATTCCAAATTTTGAATTTTCATAAATTTATCCCATTTTAAAAAAAATTAATATTTTCAAAACAATTAAAAAGATTAAAAAACATTTTTATTTTTTTTCTTGATTCTGAATTACGTAACTTAATTTTAATTTTAACTCAAGGTCAATACATGAATGGTTAAGCCCAATTTTAATCGTTTCAATTGAAAAGCCAAAATTAGCTATCACTTGTTTCATAATCCACCCTCTAATAATTTTTATTTCCGCCAGCACATCTAACAGCAATGACATCCTTTAACCTTGTCTGCAGGTAACCAATAGTCGATCTGATGGTCAGAAAGTAACGTCTTAAGGTCAAAGTGTGACCGGAACAACTAATTAAGGTAAAAGAAATGGCATCAACGTGGGTTTGATTTTCATTGCCAAAAGACCTGAACTTGAAAACAATTGATTAAGACATTATAATACAATAATCTTAATTCAACAGAACATGTACTTTGTATGAAGAAGAAGAAGAAGAAGAAGAAGAAGAAGAAGAAGAAAGATGGACCCAACCAAACCAGCAGCATGTATATTCTAATTATATAATAATAATTGTGTATACACATCTTCCATAAACAGTGAGAGTTCTACAATTACAACATGTAATTTTTTTTTTTTCACCATTAATTCCCAATTTTCTCTCTACTGCCTGCCACTCTAATTTAAGACCAGATTTCATAATCCTAATCATGATAACATTAAACCCAAACAAAAACATGACATGACAATCACCAAATCCTTAAAACGCTGAAAATTAAAAGTAACCAACATAGTAGATAACCGAGATAATCCTATTTGCCAAACAGATACCCTAAACCAGTACCCAAACACTCAGGAAAGAGGGAACAATGCAAAATGTTGTCAAATCATTTTACATGTTCGACTCGTTGCGCTAGCTTAGCGACCACTGTTTGGGCACTCCCTAGCAAAATGACCAGATCCCCCACAGTTGTAACAGTTTCCCCCTCCTCCGCCGCCGCCTCCACTATACCTGCCTCCACCTCCACCTCCGCCACCGCCCTGTGGACAATCTCTTGCCATATGACCCATTTCACCGCAAGAAAAACAGCCACCATCGCCACCGCCAGAAGATCCATAACCACCACCGGACCGTCCTCTGCTACCACCACCGCCACCGTAACCGCCGCCTCCGTAACCGCCTCCGCCTCCGTATCCACCGCCGCCATACCCGCCTCCTCCATAGCCTCCGCCACCGCTTCCTCCACGCCCACTTCGTCCACCGCCTCCGCCTCCACCTCCGCCTCCACGAGATCCCTGAACAGGGTTGCCGCCAGGACCGGTGACCTCTACGGCCTTTGTGCGGCCGTCATCAGAGTGATCGATCTGAAACTCGACCTCCTCATTCTCGCCAAGGCTACGAAATCCCTCGGAGCGGATCGAGGACTGATGAACAAAGAGATCTTCACCACCATTGTCGGGAGTTATGAATCCAAACCCCTTCTGGTCACTGAACCACTTTACCTTCCCTGTCAGTCTCTCTCCACTCATCTTCTTCGCCACTCTAAAAACCCACCAAAAAGAAAACAAACAAAAACCCTAAAAACACAATAAATGGAAAGACAGAGAGACTGCGAATCTGAAAAATCTCTCCCTTGGTGGTTTTGGCGTTATAGGCGTGGGGGTACTTATATTGGAAATGGTGATGCAGCCACGTCAGCAGGTTTGGGGAAATGACACGCTGATGCTTGTGGTTCATCTAACGGGTGGGAATTTGAAGTGATTCGATTTGGGCCGCTGGATTGAAGTCTGTTGGCTTGTCCAATTTGGTCCTTTCTCCATGTAGATAGAGTAAAATATCTTTTCGGTTGCAGGGGTAACTTGGGAATAGGAGAAGAAATTCGTATGTCTCGTTGTATAACCTGAAAGTAGGGCCTACGTAAATCTGATACTGAAGTGAAAAGACTATTCTATCTGGAACTTGATTTTTAATTCTTTTTGTTTCATTTTTAATTTAGTAGGATGGAAATTCATTGAGAACGCAGAATGATGGAAGACTGGTCAAATAGTCAATGGTCGGTCAAAGCAAAGTTTCGGATTGGACTTGTCTGTGTCTTGTCCTTTCCAATCCCATTCATGAAAGGTACGGGCTTCAGGCTTCTGTACCTTAAGTAGCGGCTACAGCGGTTTCGGTTCAATTAACGAATGATTAAGCATAGGAAGAGAGTCCATTCAAAACTTGAATCGACCATTTGGTTTGGTTCCCAATTTCCAAAAACATTTAGAGATACACTAAAACTTGAACTGATCCTTTCGATATCAATGAGGTTGAATAAAGAATATAAGCCTTTTTTAAACCTTTTGCTTAATTGACCTGACTAATTTTCACTCCGGCCAACATCCGCCGGTGATTAATCAGTATTTTTTTTCCAAGGGCCAAAATAGAATATTAAATCTGTTGTTTAACCAGGATTGGGTTAGAAAACAAATTGTACCAATTAGACAAGTCGTCTTCATCAGGATGATTTATTGTGTTCAATGCAAGTGATGGATAGTGATAAGAATCTCAAATGATATATAAAAGTGACAAATCGGCTAATCAGTCTATCAGTACTGATCGTTTAACGTTATTATCCTCATCTTCAATTTCCTCACCATTTAAGTTCTAAATGGAGTCTATCTTCATAATAACAAGTATCTTTTCCAAATCTTAATGTACAAAGAAGCAAAATGAAATATTGAGCTTTCGGCTCTTGTTATCTTATTGAATTAATCAAGCTGTGATGTTAGTAATTTTGTAGTTTTCTAACTATGAAAGTAGATGACCATATAAGAGTTTTTTTTTTTTTTTTTTTTTAAATTTAAAGATGAATTTATATATTCGATCAATAGAAATTTATAAATTAATAATAATATAAATTGAGGGAGGATGGGATTTAAAAATGTGAATATTGAATGTGGTAGATTGATATATTTATGTTTTTAAAAATTTCATAATAGGTGACTACCCAAATATAGGAAATGTTGTCTAACTTTTCCATAGATTAAATTTAAATGGAATTTTAAAAAATTTTAAGCTACTCTTTCTCTCTCTTCCAAAATCTAAAATCTCTTCTCTTTCTTTCTTTTTCACAATCTAAAACTTTTCTTTTTTTTTTTTTTGTAGACCGTTGTGGTAAGTTCTTGGGTGATCATCTATTTTTCCTTTTTTATTTATTTTTTACAAATAATCTCCAAATCTGTTTATAAATTTTAGTTATTATAGCTAATATCTTGAACTTTTATGCTCAGATATTGTTACCATTATAGTGATTTTATTTAATATCTTTTGTTATTTAATATAGAAATAAGTGCATATCTTCGGAAGAAATTTGAAGGTAATCATACTGAACTTGTGGAAAGATCATAAAGTCAAATAGTAGCCATAAATAACCACCAAATAAAGTAAGTAATCGCCCATAGCACAAATATCATACTCTATCAACTCGATCAGATGCTTCAAATCAAGATTATGTTTTTTTATTCTTTATATAAGTGGTTTATTATTAAACTTTTTGGTACTATTTAGAACAAACGAATCATGATTGTAGAATTCATTTACAAATGAATTTGTCATGTTTGGTATGTTACAATTTCAAATAAAAAATTTAATTGAATTCCACAAATTATGTTTGAAACAATTCTTAGATCAAAATTCATTTGTTTTTATTTTCTAAAATAACCTTGATATAATGATTTAACAAAAAATACTAATATAAATAAATCACTCATATTCTACCATAATTAATTAATTAAATTTTAAAATTTCAAATTTCATGTCATTACAAATGTTTAAATTTTATTTTTATTAATAGATTAAAATATATTAAAAAAATAAATGATGACAGTTTAATTAATAATATTTTAAGTGAATAGACAATTTAATCAATATAAATATTAGTGGATTAACACGTGAAATTCATTTGTAAATTTCAATAATTTTATTGGATTTGAACTAAACTAATACAATTCCATAGAATTCAATTCATAGAATTTAAACCTATATTTTTTTTTTCATTCCAAACATAAAATTTTAAATTTTCAAATGAATTCCACAAAATTTTATGGAATTCATTTGTTCCAAACGGGCTCTTTAT
Organism: Jatropha podagrica; assembly: GCA_947857235.1. NCBI lineage: Eukaryota > Viridiplantae > Streptophyta > Magnoliopsida > Malpighiales > Euphorbiaceae > Jatropha > Jatropha podagrica. Next base: position 46,292 of record CANUEP010039345.1, on the reverse strand, counting down.
ATAAAAATATAGAAACATATCGATCTATATCTCATATTTATATACAATCTTTTTCTAATGAAATTTCTAGTTTTAAAAATAAAAAGTTTAAATGGAATTAATAAGTATTACTAATTACTAATAAGTTAGAGTGGATTACTATATATATATTTCTTTTTCCTGAGAAGAAAATGGCTGGAAATATTATCGGCTATCAAGCCTAAGACGATCACAAAAAAAATTGGTTGCTGAAGTTAACCACTCCACCATGCCCGTCACAGAATGGGCATTTCGTGTCTGTCGCTAAATAGGAGTAATTTCAAATAATAAATACAACTAGAAATTCTTATATAGTTTCCTTTCTCAAATATTTTAGGATTTTTTTTCGAGAATAGCACAATGAATGGTAAAAGCTTGGAAATAGATACATTAGGATAGAAACTATAATAAATGAGTAGTGCTAGATAATTTGCATCATCCATATATTGTCACATTCATACATATAGAGTTGTCATCTAAGGGTAAATATAATAAATGCATATGAAATGAAAGTATATAATTTGATATGCATTGAGGTGATTAGTTGTAATTTGTTGTGATTGTTTTCAAAATTGAAGTGACGTGGATCGCTTAGATTAAGAAATATAGGCATAATGAGAATAGTGTTATGGTCCATAAGAGGAGGGAGTGACATTTTCTTTGTATACTCTATAACTTGATGCACATCATTGATATCGGTAAAAGAAAAATATTAAAAATAAAATTTAGATTTTGGATATTTATTAATTAATCAATATAAATCATGTATAATTATCGTAAATTATATAAGTAATGTAATTATTCTTTAGAAAATAATAAAAAATAAAAATATAAACCATTAAAGTTCCACAATTGTAGTTAATATGGATTATAATTTAAACTTTTGAGTATAATAAATAATTGTACGTATGATTATATGTTTATCATATCGAAATTTGAAGGTTTATCTTGTGTATGGGCTTTATGCTTGGTATTACACTTATTATGAATTTTGGGAGCGTTAAATTAATCAAAGTCTTAATGCCGATCGTATCTTTAAAAGCGGATCCTGATAAATATCTATAATTTCAAACAAATGAAAAGGAAAAACAATAAGTTTTTCTTTGGAGGACGGAGGGAGTATTTGATAAAAGTAAATAAATCCTTATGAAGTTTTAATTTTAAATATAATAAGTCAAAAACCCTATTTTTTCATTTATGGAGTATAATTTATTTATAAATTTTTATTTAATATATTCAAGCTATATAAAGGGCTTTATTAAATTAATTAAAAAATAAAAATAAATCCCTAAATTATGTCTCTATTAATATACAAGTTTCTTTGCAAAAATAATGGAATTCGTATCCTGATTTAGGAATTCGTTTTATTTTCTCCAATTAAATGTAATTGCTTTGGCAGTGTATCTTTCTTGTATTAAGCCTTTGAGGCTTGAGATTGCCGAAAAAGTGAACTTTTTTCAGAACTATGATTTATTGGTCTTTTTACAATTGGCTTGTTTAAAAAAAAAAAAAAAAATTCTCCAAGTTTTTTTACTCATGGCTCTCATATTTAGATAAGTTAACTTTCGAACTACGGATTGTGATTCAATTTACAATATTTGAGAAAAATTCTTGATTCGATCCCATTAAATACACATATATGGAGGAACAAAGAGTTTTAATTGTGATTAAATTTCGAGTTGATTTCGCGAATCCGTTAACTCTAAATCCTTCAATACCATAAAGAATAGAAATATATCCTCCATTATAAAAATTGTTGACTTTAAATTCAATAAATCCGATTCAGAGTTTAATATGAAAGAAGTGAATTTCAAAATTTAAACATTGATATTTTTCAAATGAAATATACAAGAGAACTAATTAGTCTTGTCTATTTATAAATTATGTGCAATGTTGTCATTAAAGATGGATTAAAACTTTGGTAGATAGAAAATCAAGAGGAGGAAGCATCATGAATGAGAAAGAGGTATCTGCAAGGGAAGGGAAGAGAAGAGAGGAATATTATTACCAATAGCCTGATGGCGGAGAAAGAGAGAATGATCTTGAATTTGCAACATGGAGTAAGAAATCTTTTAATAACTAGTGCATAGTCTTTGAAAAAAAAAAAAAAATATATATATATATATATATTTAAATTTTATAATTACCCCAAATTTCTATTTGGGTATTTGACAAATTGAATAAGCAAAGAATGGTCAAAGCTTAAAGAGGGGGAGTGGTTGAAGCAGCAGTACAGAGAAGAAAAAGTAAGGAAAGAAGAAAGCTTTCTTTTCTGGTGGTTTCCTTTTGAGCAAGAAAAGAAAAGAAAGGAAAGGAAAAGGAAAGAAAAGAAGAGAGTGGGCTTCCCATTCCCAATATTGTCCTCTTGAAAAATGAGAAGAGTGGCAGCGTGCTTCTCGCATTCTTTATCAACCAGTCTATGTACTTTTTGGGTAAAACAAGCTGCTTCTTCTCTTTCTCCTTTTTTCTACTGCTTTCCTGATTTTAGAATTGAGAGAAAGTAACTCACCATTCCCTTTTGCTTCAACATCATTTCTCCACCAACCTACTCTACTCAAACTACTATTTATCATTTTCTTTTTATAACTTATTTTTTAATTTGCTGTAATAATTATTATTGATTTAGTGAATTTTATTTAAAAGAAAAGACTATGATTTTGAAAAAGCAAAATGATAATTTTCTAACATTTTGAATGATAAAAATATAATTTTTATAAGAATTTTATTTTTAATTTCTTAGGGCACCACAGCTTCCTTAGGCTCCAATGGTTACTTCCCACAGTATTATTCCATTCTACTGGATATTCCATGGATAAAAAATAAATTATATGATTTAGGTCTAACAGCGGTTGAACTCAAATTAGAATAAAATTGACACCGGCGGTTAAACTCAAATCAAGCCTGCTACTAGACGGATAATGCAGGCTTACGACGATTGCCCAATTTCTAATTATTATTTTTTTTTATATTGAAAAGAAAGCTAGTGTTTATTAAATGGGTTTTTTACAAAAGTAACTTTCTTAAAAAAAAATAATTATTTCTTAATTTAATATTAAACTAAAATTATTTACCCTTAATATTCGTATTAACATACAGCGAGTGTTACATTAAAATACCGATTCAATTGGCAATTTTAAAATAATAATAAAAAAATAATTCGCACTGATAAATAGTCGGTAAAAATTAATTATATAAATAAATAATAATTTTTATTTTATATTGAGACCACCAATTCAACGGCCGATTTTAATACAAAATAAAACTTTAAATTTTCAAATGGTATTTTAATTAAAACACATAATTTATTTAGTGGTTTTAGCGTAAATATAAGATGTGGTGACTAGTGAATAAAAAATACCAGAGATAATAGTGTTTTATTAAGAGTTTATTAACTAATGGTTTCAATAAACAATAGGAGGCTTCTGAGATGTCAATATAGAACAATATACATATCATACAACTTTAAAATAAAAAGGGCAATAAGCTTAATGGAAACCATGTTGGACAAACTTTTGGTGGTCCTGGATTCAATTCTTAGACACATTTTTCTCTTTTTTCCATATTAAGGCCCTTTGAATGGACATACAAAATCAATAAAAATTCAAAAAAAAAAAATAGTAAAATTAAAAAAGAAATAAAAAAAAGGACTTTCAAAATGGACATGTTCGGACCCAAGTGGGCGGGTCGAGTTTGAATTTTAGAGGCCCAATTTTTAACGAGCTTTTTTATCCTTGCCGTTGTGGGATCGAGTCCGTGCATACTGAGCCGGACAGATTGTTTTGACACCACTACTTAAAATGATTTACCATAATCCTTTTTTTTTGCCATCAGTTGCTATTACTATTTATAGGGACTGTACTAGGCAGAAAATACAGCAGACTTAACACAATTATAATTTTCATATATAAATCAAAATCGAATAAGGGCAGTACACAATTACAAAGTATTGGTGGGAATGGAAATTGAACACATGATCAATAGGTCATGGGACCTCCACCTTAGCCTATTAGGCTAAGGCTTCATTGTGATTCATCATAATCAATTTATTTACAGTATTGTTCAAATTGAGTACTGGTCAGACATAATATATATAACCTAATCAGTATCCGACTAGATTATGCAGGCTAAACACATATTTTTGCCCTTAAACTTTAACAAAATTTTCAATTTATCCATTTTTTGAAACTTTTACCTATTGCGCACCTAAACTTCGTGCGTGATGCCCACTTACCCCTTTCGGTGAAACTTTAACAGAGCGTGTAGTAACATTAAAGAACGAGCGCGTTAAGCGTTGAGTCTCCATTAGCTATCAAAATGACGGTCGTATTATTTACTGTTTATTTGCTTTAGAATAATAAAAACGGTGCAGTTTCACTTACAAAACTCAGCTACCTCCACTATGAAAACGACACTGTTTTCACAAGAAACCAACCCTAAATAGCTCAAGTGGTAAACAAAAATAGCTCCAACCTATTCAGCTATGGCAGACCCAACCAGTCGAACCGGAGCAAAAATAGCGCTCTCTTCCTACATCCAACGAGCCATCTTCTCCTCCCTGTCGATTATTACTATCTCTTCCTCTAGTTGCTGTAGGTCCTTGCAACACCAATGTACGTCTGTTGATGAATAACCCACCTGGATGTCTCCCCACAATTGGGTATGGCTGTTGGCTCTCTGTTTCTGCATCCAAATAAACACTTTTCTTATGGCCTCGTACTTTTACAACCACAGGCTGACGTTCAAATTCATAGGTTCCTGTTGTTGTCTTATAAACAAGGTAAGCTCCATACACTGTATTTGTTGATAGCACACAAACATTTATTTTGCAGCGGAATTCAAGCCAGCATACACCAATAAGCTCAGCCACTTCTGCAAATCTGTTCATATTCCATACCAACAATTAGATAGAAATCTTACATTTTTGAACCCCAATTAGAGCCAAATTAACTAAAAAAATAAAAATTTGTTCCAAACCGGTAAAGATTTTTTTTTTTTCCTTATATTGAAAATCATGCGTGTGTTTGCAAGAAAAAGAGTAATTGACAGACTTGGAGTCAAGTTCAGAAGTCCATCACCCCATACAATCGAAAGGTCCCTTGCGCAGAAATCATAAAACATTTTTTTCAGACTCCATTTGTGCAGTTGAAAGCTCTGTTCATCCAGAGGGATGCACTTCAGTTTCCAAAAGCATATGAAAATCACAAACAAGGCACAAATTTAAAGATTAGCAGTAGAATAAAGAAAAGAAAATGCATGGTTAACTAAAATACGGCGTCATTTTGATGGCTAGCGGGGCTTTAACGCGCTCCTTTTGTAACGCTGGTACAATCTCTGTCAAAGTTTCACTAAAAGGGGCGAGTAGGCGTCACGCACGAAATTTGAGCGTGTAATAGGTAAATCTTTCAAAAAATGGGTAAATTGAAAATTTTGTTGAATTTCAAGGGTAAATATATGTGTTTAGATTATGCATATATATATGTTATCTAAATAATATATGAGGTTACCCTTCCAAATTTATCCCCGCATGTCTATTATTCCAATTGTGAACTCTAACAACATTGTCTTGCTTCCACTTTGGATCAAGTCTCTGCATTGGTAAGATCCAAATAATTTTGTAGATGAAACGAGAAATTTTTAAAGAGTTCACCGATTTTAAGATTTCTCTTAAGCGAACATATTTAATCTCAGAGTTCTTTTAATTTTACAGGCCATTCCACTAAAAAACAGCTCTGATGATAATATTTCTCATTTTCAATGTATGATTCGATTATACTACCCTAGCTACCCTCATCATCCTAGAAATTTGCCAAGAGTCTTTGTACTGCTTTGTAAGGTTGGGATGTCACAAGCTCACCAACTTCCGTATAATTTGTCATCGAACCATATATCTATTAAACGATGCTGACTATGATACTAATTCTTATGTCGTGACTCCAATCGCTAAATAAACTATTTGCTTTGGATCAAGCCAATTTTACCTCGTCCTTTGATTGGCAAAATTTGAATTATTTTAACCGTAAGTGAAAGAAAGAATTTTTCAAGAGATCATACATTTTAAGATTTTCCTTAAAGCTAGCATGTTTAGCACTAGAGTTCTTCAGGTTCTTTGGACTATTCTATTAAAGACACATCTGATAATTAGTTTATCATTTTTCAATTTACGGTTCAATTCATTATTGTGTCTTGCATTCTATTACCCTAACTAGTCTCACCATGCTACTGATTGTAACATCTTGACATAATAAAGCAGTTTGAAAAAAGAGGATAGAGTTTATGAATTTTCTTGATTTTTCTATTTTAACGTCCTAAATATATTTTTTAGAATCATACAAATGTAGGAATATATTGTGTTTTCAGAATGCTCCTAAACAAAAATTATTATAATATAATTAAATATAATTTCCACAAATGCTATTACATGATTTATTTGTATCTATTACAAAACCTGTCAACTTTTTTGCTTCTGAATAAAGGAATGAGGAACAGAAATCTCGTTGCCATTTCTATCCAAGTTACTAAAATATGGCACAAATGTGATAGAAGGAGTATTTTATTTTTTTTATTGACTTAACATTTAAATTAACTAAAATCGAACCCAAGGACTAAATATTATGATATAGTAAAACTAAGGAACTTGAAAAAATATTTTTGAAAGCACAAGAACTGATTAATTGTATTTCGATAAATATATCGATGTAAAGTAATTTTTCTTAAATGACAAAAAAAAAAAAACTAATTTAGCTAAAAATAAGCAGAAGCTTTTAATATCAAAATTTATATTTATTGGTTTCTTTACAGTTCTCACTATATTCAATTAATTTTGGATTTATGAACCATTTTCAACAAACAATGAGAAGAAGTATCAAGATCAGTTTCATTAATTGATATAAGGAAAAAAAAATCAGAGTCCTTAAATTTTAGCCTAATCAATACTTGACGACCTATACATCTAAGAGGGAATTATAAATTTCCTAAATTTTACTTCCGTCGGCGACTTGATCCTTCCGTCGAAAATTGTACGCTTTTTCCGTTAGTCTTAGCAATTTAGCCAGTCACAAGAGAGAGAGAAGAAAAATTAAATCCCAAAAAACACCCAAGGGTTTGCTGTGAGCCCATCACCATTGCTTTATTTCCCTTTCTCAAACGACAGTAAATTAAGGAGCCTCCTTGGGCTCCATTTCTTGTTCAATATCATCACCTAAACTCTTCCTCCTTTCACTCTCTCTGTCAAAAATATTGATCATGTCTACAGATGATAGTGGTGACATTTATTAGTAATCCTTATTTGATTAGGATAATGATTCTGATTCAGGTTTCCTTGTCTATAACCGTTACGTAATCCTAGTTAGATTAAGAATGTAAATACGTAATCCTAGGCTAGAATTAAGGAAGTATTCTTGTATAAATAGGTGGTTGTATGTTATAATAAAACATATAAGAAAACATATTTACTTTCTCTATTTTAGCACTGCATCCTAACTCTTCTCCTCTCCTCGGTATTGTGTTTAATACATTTCTTGGACAGATCTAAGCATTTCTTTTGGACATGAAACTACTACTCTTCTCCTTCTCGTTATTAATCATTGAAACTCTTCTTGCTAGACATGAAACTACTGCCGATCCAAACTATGATCTAAGAGCATTAGACCTGGACTATTGAAGAGAAAGAAGGAGATGGAAATAGAATTAAGGAGAAGCTGGAGATGCATGAAGATGCTATGGTTGTGGCTCATCATTTGTTTGATAGTTATTGTATTGAAATGAATAGAAAAGGTGTTTGGGGTTCTTCAACCCATTTTTTTCTTTTTGTTTGGATTACATTATGGGTTTGATATTGTGTTTCAAATAGAATAGAATATATGTTGATTTTGGGAGATCCACATGTACTGATAGCTTATAATGTAGTTATGTGATGTTGAATGGTAACCAGCAATTTCATTCCTAAGTTACTTACCCACTATGTATTTGATGGAAGTTGTAAAAGAGTAATTGTCTCAATTTTTTTCTTTCTTGTTAACGTTGGGTGGATTGGGGTAGGTGTGAGTGCATTAAATGAGGGGTAAATGTGAAATTGAAAAGTAATATTGCTTATGTGGAGGTGACGTGGCATGAGGTGTGGCGAAATTTAATCCATGTAGGCGCCAGCTTATTAAAATTAGGTCCCACAATTGTCCAGTTGTATTTTCAGATATGAAAGTTTGCCGAAGACATCAAATTGTAAAAAATAAAAAGTTTAAGAACTCGATTGATAGTGTTTTCCGTTCAGACACCAAAATAGCAAAAATTTGAAAGTTCGACACTAAAGTTATAATTTTCCCATATATATTTAAAATTTCTTGCATATGTTCATTTTCAATTCTACCACATAATATATATAAGAATAGCTTTTACAAAGGAATAAATTATGTTTTCACTTTGCATAGAATTATGAATATCTATTTTAGCTACATCAAATATAGTTTTGATAAAAGGGAAGACTTCTTAATGTTTGATGATCACTTATAAAATTCTACATAGCTTGCAATACTAGAATTCAATAAAAAAGCAGTTAAACCAATAATACCTCATCATCTTCTACATTCATCTTGTGTAATTATTAGTTTATCTAAAAAAATATCTCTTAACAATATTTACCGCGAAATAAAAATTTCATTAATTTTCTTACAAACTAACAATATCAATTATAATAAAACTAAGTATATAACACAATACTACTACAACTCCATTGATCAATTAATGGAAAAAGCTAAGGGAGAAGTAATATATATGACAAATGTTTTACAAATTCAAGCAAACTAGCAACTCAAATTCAGGTTAATATTACCTGCTCTATATAATGCTGATCAAGCAAAGTTTAATTTGTTTCAGCAAAGCTAAACACCATATGTTTCTGTTTAAATTTACCTAGTACAGTTATTGCTCCTTCCCGTCAGTTCAGTTTTGTTTGCTCTTCAATGGTTCAATGATACGTAACAACGCTCAATTTGTCCAACCAATCTCCATTCTATAATGACTCAATTTCACGCTTCCTTTCTTACTATTCACCCTTTAACAACTTCTAATTGGAATTTATTTTTCCTTCATTTCACACATCATACTTTTATCCCTTTGAATCTAATCATCTTCTCCATTTGTTACATCACCATCACTGAAGCTTTCTCTTTCTTAGTTTAGGAATTACAATTCCAACCCTATTGCGATAAAGTGGGTTTGAAAGCATTCAATTAAAAAAAAAAGTCCTAATACCGTTAACTGTCTCTTTTACCTCTCACATTATATAGGAAATTACAAATACTACTCCTACTCTATGACTTATGTGCACATCTTGTTGGACTATCGTATATGGCCCACTTTAACATTATAACATTACCATGTCGTGGAACAAATCATTCCAACTATTAGTGCTCATAATCTTATTGTGCATGATTTAAAAAAAAATAAAAAATCCACTAATAAATTGAACTAAAAAAATATTAATTGCAATCTCAATTAGAAATTAAATACAAAGAATACTATTTCTAGTTCAATTACAAATAATATAAATTATAAATATATTAAATTTATTTATTATAATAATATTTCTAAATATTAATATTACAATATAAAAATACATATCTACATCTATATAATTATAAAGTTGAACCAAAAATAATTTAGGAAAAGCTGACTTGACACTCTTCTTTTCAGTATATTTTGTCTTTTTTTTATAAATTTTATACTTTTAGTCTTAATTTTTTTAACAAATTTAGAATCTATTAATTTATTTTAAAAAATTTTAAATGGAGATTCTTTTTGAATTAATTTCTTTATTGATTGAATATTTTCATTGTTCTACATTTTGGTTTTAGTGTTCAGGTGGCTCCATTAGTAGAGCATTTCATGATGTTCTAAATACAATTTCTAGCTGAAAGTTTAAGCGTCTTCCGCATGATATTTTGAGACCAAGAAATCCATATTTCAAAGACATACCACCTCAAATAACTAATGATGAAAGATACATATATTTTTTAAGGTAATACTTTGCTAGTTATATCTTTTACATTTTGAATTTTATTATGCTATGTTTATTTTATAAGTCGTGTTTTCATACTAGGATTGTATTGAATGTATTGGTGGAACACATATGGAAGCATTTATTCTTAAGTTTGACCAATTACCTTATAGAGGAAGGAAATGATATTCGTTACTTAATGTGATTTTGATATGTGTTTCATATTTATATTAGTAGAGTGGAAAGACTATGCTCATGACACCCATGTTTTTCTTCATGCAATTGAAATAATAGAAATGAAATTTTCTAAGCTACCAGAAGGCATATTTTAATATCTTATAATCTATTATAATATCAGTTTAGAAAAACTTAAGCTATATTTTTACTTTCTTTCTATATTAATTAGGTAGATACTACTTAGTAGATAAATGATATCCAAATAGAAAATGTTGCCTAGTACTATATTCAAAGTTGAGGTACCATCAATCACAATTTCAGCCCGAGCCTCAACAAAATGCTGAGGAAGCATTTAACCGTGTACACTCATCTTTGAGAAGTTGTATTAAGAGATCTTTTGGAGTTTTGAAATAAAAATAGAAGATCATTTATAAAATGCTATAACTCAATATTGAGACACAAATAAGAATCATAATAACAACATTGACATTTCATAACTATATTCGAATTAATTCACCAAGTAATCCAATTTTTAAAATACTTTGAGTATTACACAAATTTTATCCCTCTTGAGAAGCTTTCAATTATGCACAGTACTTCCACTAATAGTGAAAATATGAGGACAAGATTTGTGGAAATGAAAAATATTCACAATCATATTACTCGATTTATTGTGGCAAAATAGAAGTCGGAACTAATTTAATTTAGACTAACAATATGTACTTTTCTCTCATTGATTCGCCGAAAAAATATTGATTTATACTATTTTGTGATTTATGCCAATACTTTCTATTGGAAATATCAAATAATTTCGGTGTTTAAATAAAAAATTATAGATCTTTCCAAAAATTTAGATGGTTTAAAAATTTCTATGAGAGACATTCTTAATTGAATTATAGTAAGTATGCAAGAGATTGACATGGTTTTATTAAAGATTTAATAATCTTGATATTAATAACTAAATTTTGAATGCAATAGAATATATCCCAAGGATAATATTAATGTAATTAATTATTATGTTAAAATATTATATTTTTTTACACAATAAATTTTAATAAAATAATTTAATAATGAATCAATAGAAAGAACATATGAGAAAATTATCTTATTATTTTAGAAATGGTAGTGATTGTAGTTTATATAGTTGGGCTACATATATAAATTCACATTTTTTAGACAGAAAAATAATACTCTCTCCGTTTCATTTATTTTAACAAAAGTTGGTTTCCAAATGAATTAAGAAAAAGAAAATTTTTTCAAATTTACCCTGCATTGATTACTTCTTTCTTTACTTAAAATCAATTATGTCATGCTCTCTTCTCCCAATAAAATCAATTAATGATTAAAACTCAAAAGTAATAGTTTATTTTTAAAAAATTTAAATAATTGAAGAAAATTTTGCAAAAAAACATACATTGCATCTGTGAATGTTTTATATGTATTTGTTTCAGTCATCTTCATTACATATTTGCATTTTATATTAAGTTGCATGCATTTTATATTTTTTGGATTTACATAGATGAGTAAAAGATGTGCACCAACTTTTTTAATGAGCAATATTTATGCATGCTTACAAAATAACAGACAAATATGTCATCACAACTGGTAATTATAAAATAAACACAATATTATTAGTTGGATGCGACAAATTTTGCAAAGATATGAGTGTGGAGAGGTAGATTTTCAATTTTTGAGTGTAAGTTAAAATTGAAATTCGTTGATTTAGGGTTTAGGATGAGTACAATCTTCTAAGTTGTGCATTGTTATTTGAAGAAAAATATAGGAATAGTGTAGAGAACTAAAAATTTCGCTCATAAATTGTTTTTTATATATTTTTAATTAAAGTGAAGAGAAAAAGGAATAAAACAATTGTCATGTAAACATAGCCTCATTAAATGTATTTTCTACCACTATCTTGATATTTTCAAATATTGGATGCCATGTAAACATAGACTTTGTACCTTCATTTTTTTTCTTACCAAAAATTACAATTGTCTAAATAAATGAAACACCCTAAATAAAAAGTATGTCTAAATAAATGAAACGAAGGAAGTTACACATGTTAATCCTTCTCAATATGTGTGTGTATATATATATAATATGCGTTTAGAAAACATCTTTTTTTTTTTTTTTTTAATCTTCTATTTATTTACTATGGCTATGAGTTAATATTTTAAGGCCATGTTCGTCAAAATTGTTAGAAATTTATTATGTTGATTAAGTTAAAATACTATCTTAATTAATTATGACCTTTGATAATATAACATTTATTGTAATGTTTAGGGTTATAGTATTTTATGAAATGTTATTCTCCCTTACGTTTTAACATTTTATAATTTTTTTTTTTTATAATGCTTATTATGATCATTTGCTTTTGCCTTTGTTTCCAATGCAGCAATACTTGAATATTGCAGTTAAAATTGCCAAATAGAGAGTCAGTATTCCGACGTTTTTTTTATTATTATTTTAAATTTAATAATTAACCAAACAATTATTTTTACTGAATATTTCAATTTTAAACTGCTAAATAAATAATTAAAAGACAAATGAATGAATAAGAACAATAAAAAATAGGCTCTTATAAAAAATTAACTATTATTTTATAATAGTTTTCTGGGAAAATCACAAAAAGACTAACTGTTAACTATTTGTTTTTAACTGAACTTGTTAACTGGACATGAGAGGAAGAAAAAATTAATTACTATTGAAATAGGTTATTCTGTAATTTTGTACATTTATTTTATTTTTAGTTGAATGGGTTCGGTTCTGCAGACTAATATCACACAAGTGAGAACAATTTAAGGGAGTGGCTTGTTCAACGCGTCCATCATCTTCCTCTGAAAGTAGAAGCTAGATACGGCACAGCTTTCTCTCTCTCTTTCCCTTCTCCCTTTCTCGTCGGCTCTTTGGTATCAGCCTTCTTTCGGTAAGAACCCTTCTCTAATTATTTCTTCTTTTCACTTTCTCGTTCGATCTAAGTATTATTTTTGTGTATTGATTGTTATATTTGCACATTATGATCGGTGTTATTGTTTATGGGTATTTCTTTAAACAATATCTTCTGGTTTTTAATCTTCTTTTTTATTTGCTTAAAAATGAAATTTAGTTTGATATGGATGTTTTTGGATTTTGATCAGTCGGCTCAATTCGTTGTTACTGTAAATTAATGAGATGATGATGGGTCAAGGTTATTATGGTTATGGAGGAGGATCCTCACCTTCCTCTTCAAATTTATCGGCTTTAGCTCCTCCTTTTACTGTTGATCGGTCTGTTCCAAAATCGGGTTCTAACCCTCTTGTTGATCTGACTGAACCAGCTTATACTGTTACCTTCAATTCCTCTTTGCATAATTGGGTTGGTGCTCACCCTCCTAGTTCTAGGCCTGATTACTTTTCCATTTCAAACTGTGAATTTGATTCTGTTCCTTCGTCAAATGCATATGCATATTCTTCTTCCACTGCCCATGTGCCTCCTTTGAACCCTTGTGTTTCAGTTTCTGCCTCAACTAATCTTCTTGAAGTAAAACCATATTACCCTTCCTATGTTTCTCCTGCAATTAGAAGTGATGGTTCCTTGGGGGTCCCCCACCGTTCTAGTTATGATTTGTTGTCTACTACTCATGTTGCAACACCCAATGGTTCTTCCAATGATGATTACATCCAAAGTTTGTCTGGTATGGAGCATTTGGCTCAGTGGAGCGGCTTGGGCGATGGACTTGTGGATTGGCCGCAGAGTGAACAGGTGCAGCTTGAAAGGAGCTTTTCCTCAAATGAGAATTTTATTAATCAAGGTATTTTTGCCTCATTATTGTTTTTTATTATTGTGGTCAGAATTACAATTTTAGTGATTATGGCATCATGCATTTTGAATCTATCTATAATCTTCTTGTTTTTCTTGTGCAATAGGCAGGCAGTTTTATTTATATTGTATCTATGATCTTGTTTTTCATCTGTAATGTTATTAACTTTGTGTTCCATTTTTTCCTATTTAATTAATTTTCTTTATCCTTGTAGGCCTTGGAGTGATAATTATTCTTTACTTGCAATTGCAAATTATTATGAATTCTATTTTGTTGGTATGTTTATATTTTGCACTTGGCAGAAATTCATGCTTAATTATGGCATTGCTTGCCATTTGATCGTGTCGCAGCCTAATGATATATAAGGTAGTGTCCCAAAAAGTATCATATTGAGCTTTCTATAACTTTTTTTTTTCCACTTGCAGGCCAATGAATTGTAACAACTTTCAACTTCCTTTTTCTTTTCTTCTTTTTCATATAACTTCTTAATTTCATTTTGAATATATTTTGGGGCTTTTGGGATGTAGTGAACTTTAATTTTAGAGAATATTCTTAACATTGTAGCTAAAGGTAATGAGTGAATGTTCCAGAAAGCTCAATGAGACGACAAAAGCATGGTACTCGATAATAATTAAGAAAAATAAATTGGGATGTGTTGTTTCTTTATATTTTACTTCTGTTTGCTTTTGTTTGATCACTCTTTCTTTGATTTATTCTATTAAATCATGTTTCTATAGTCTATAAATCAGTTCATAATGTTTAAAAAACCCTTATCCATAATATAAAATACTTTTTTTGCATATGTAAGGAAATATATGAAAAGTACCATATATTAGAAATAAATAAGAATAACCATATTTTCTAATATCCTGTTAGTATATGAAATTAGTTTTAGTATAATTTGGAAAGCCTTAAATGCGCACAAGGTGATGTCTTTTGTTTGGCCAACAATTCTCCACAAGGTGAATGCTAATGCATTTAAGAAAAGGAGGCCTAATAATGAGGCTTTGTCTCCTGATCAATGGAGTATGTATAAAAATTTGGTTCAACTATTCACTTTTTTCTACATTTTGAGGTGACTTGGCAACTTAAAATCATCTTTTTAGAATGTATAGGTAAGGTCTTTTTAGCATATAAAGGTAAGGTCTTTTAGCATTTTGGTTGCATAAAGTCTTTGGAAAAATAGAATTGCACATATGTTTAACAAATTAGAGTAAGTCCTATAGTTTGTTGTTGTACATGGTGGTGTTTTTATTTTCTATGTCAGGCTTTCAAGGGGGTCCTTTTGACTGTTACCCAATTGGGCATTATTTGTTTATTTTATTTTATTTTAATTTTTTTAATTTATGTTATTGTATATAGTAGTCTATTGAGTTATGTAGGAGGATTCCTTGTCATCCATGGTGTATTCTTCTTTCTTTCTCAATAGTGCTATGTTAACTATTCTACTGATATAAAAATTATTAAACTCCCTGATTTTGCAGCATATGGTAATGGAAATATCAATATCTGTGTCTGATATATTTTATTTTCATGTTACAATTTATTAGTAATCCATAGACTGGATTGCGTGATCTAGATCACAAATTGCTAGTGATGCTACTATTTCTGGTAAAACTGCATAAAATTGCACTTGCTTAAACTTTTTGTTGATTAAAGAGTCTTGTAATGATTAAAAGATGCAAGAATCTTAGTTTACCATCATTACTATATAAAACTTTTTTTATCTACACTGTTGGTATCTTCTGGGGAGTATAGTGTCTATGTTTAAGTGTGTCAAGATCACGAGACTTATTTTTGGTGGGCATTTACTTTTGTATTATTCTTTTAGGGTTATATGCATCTGACGGCATGAGTAAATATGAAGAAGCTACCCATAGCATTGATACAATTGGTGGGGACAACCATGCTGAAACTGTAGCAATAGAAAAGTTAGATTACAAGGCCTTCCTGGGTGAAGATCCAAAGTTCTTACCTGCTGAGTATTCTAAAACTTCAAGCTCAACATCTGCTTTGCTAGTTCCAGAAAACTGTTCTCAGGCACCAGCATTAAAAGCTGTCAATTCCTGGAACCATCAAATGCCATACAGTGTTTCATATGAAAAATGCTTTGGAAAGCATGATGCAAGTCCAAGTGATTTTGTAACAGTTGGAAATTCTCCTTCCCCTGCTGTTGTCATTAGACCACCAGATACAAGTTCACCTAGAAATATGAACCCCGGAAATGGTGTTGATAATAAAGATTTTGCTAGCAAAGATTCCTCTGTTGTGAAGGAGTCTCATCCATTTATGAGCTCCAAAGGTTATGTTTACTTTGATGCCAGCCAAGTTAGCTTCCACCTTCAACAAAATGATCAGGAGGTTGCTGAATTTTCCCCAGCAAAAAAAGAAGAGCAATCAAATAGTGGAGGTGCTTCTGCAGATGCTTTGGATAATTTTGCCAAGGGAAAACCTGGAACTCAAGCTCCTCATCGAAGTCTAGATGGCTTCAATTTGATAGTTGATAAAAACGAAGCCATCAATTCTGTACAAAATAATTCTGAGAATTTAGATAATTACAACCCTGCTGTGGACTCTCCGTGCTGGAAGGGGGCTCCGGTTTCTCAATTTTCTTGGTTTGAAGTTTCTGAGGCTGTCACTCCGCAGAATATGAAAAAGTTAGAAGTTTGCAGTGGCTCAAATCTCCAAAGCCATCAAATGTTCACTTTTAGTGCCAACGATGCTGTAAAGAGCTCCCCTGAAAAAACAAGCAAAACCTCGGTATGCCATGATGGTTGGAGTTTGGGAAACCATTCAACTCCTTCTCTGAAAAGGCCTTTGGTTGCTAATGTGTTGCCTAGAGAAGGAATTGTTGATGCTGGGAAGTCAGGATCCCAGTGTACAAACTCTAGTTGTTTCCAGGGGGTTCAAATTTCTGATGATGCTGTGTCTAACAAATCAACTGATAATTCTGATCACAAACCTCATAAAAATGAGCAACAAAGTTGTGAAGGTGCCAAATGGACATCTAGAAAAAATTGTGCACCAGGGTTTGGTGCTAACATCAAATCAACTGATAATTCTGATCACAAACCTCATCAAAATGATCCACAAAGTTGTGAAGATGCCAAATGGACATCTGGAAAAAATTGTGCACCAGGGTTTGGCATTGACATTGAGATGAAAATGGATGGCAACCCTGATGATTGTTCATCTGATGTGCCATTTGATGCCATAGAGCATGTATTACATTCACCACATTCTGCAGATGATGTTCGTACTAAGCCCTCTAAATTACATGGAGAAGAATCAACACGGAAGATGAATGTCAGAACATTGCTTGATACGATGCAGAATCTGTCAGAATTGCTTCTATTTCATTTTGCACATGATGCTTGTGAATTGAATGAAGATGATTATGGGGTCCTTAAAGATGTGATCAGTAATCTTGATATGTGTATGCTGAAGAATGTGGAAACAATGACTTCACTACAAGAGTCATTTATTCCTCAGAAAGCCAATTCTCAACTTCATGGAAAGTCAGCTAAGCTTCAGAAGGTATGTCATTTCTCTATTTAAACGCATCTTATTAGTGTTAGAACTCACTGCCACAACATTCTTTGTTGGCAAATAGGGAGAAGCTCTATTTCATAAGAGGTGGAAACTGAAGGCTTAGTGATTGGCTCATTTATTTTCTCGAATATGTAATAATAATAAGAAAGAGAGAGCTAGGTAACAGAACAATTGCATGACATAACATTAGAAGTTTGAGCCTCTTTAGAGTCATTTTAAAACTAGTTCCTTATCAAAGTGCCTATTTCAGTACACCTTGTTTTTTATTTGCTCCTTTTCAAGTCACCAAACGATATACACTTATGCTTCATTTTTTGCATTTAAATATTTTACTGGGAATATATTTATTAAACAATAAAATACATGAAATTGACAATTAATACACATGCTAATTTGACTGCATAATAGTTTGAAACAAGATGGAAGCCTCTGACGTGTAAGATTCAATGAATGTGATAAAAACTTCTACATAATCTATCTTTGGTTGATGATGTGAGCTGCGTCCACAAATTGTGATAATGGCAAGATCATTAAATGACCTGTTCTGTATTTTTTTTTCTTTTTTTCACACTGAATTAGCTATCCATTTTAAGCATTCTCCTTGAAATGATCATATTCCCTCATAATCCTTTCTTGAGATTATCCGAATATCTCTAAGCTTGATGATGAATTGTTCAGGATATGAATGTGTCTTTGATTGATCCTCGTAATTCTGAAGCCCCGTTCAAGTATCAGTATGTCCAGGACAATGAGCTAAATACAGTTCCTGGTAAGAATGATGAGAAATTGCCAAATTTCCATTCTGTAAGGGCCGCTGCGGACATATCAATAGATGATAACATGACCCAGGTATTCTTGCTCCCTTTGCTTTTATTTTAATACAAATCAGTCTTAGAATTACTTTTTCCATATAGAAGACAACAAGAAAAATGAGGTTCTTCACTGTGAGTTGAGATTTGCAGGCTATAAGAAAGGCCCTGAATGAGAGTTTTCATGTTGAGGAAGAAACAGATCCACAAGTTATTTTGTACAAGAATCTTTGGCTTGAGGCAGAAGCTTCACTGTGTTCTGCTGGCTGTATAGCTCGCTATACTCGAATGAAGAGTGAGATGGAAAAATATGACTCACAAAAGGTTACTGGTAAGCCTTTATCTGAAAGTCCTGGCTGTCATTTTTGTTCATTCAATAAGTGTTTGGCCAAATTTCTTTCTTTCTTTTTTTTTTTTTTTAAAAAATAATTGTTCTGCTTCTCCAGGTTTACAAGAATATACTGCATTTATGGAGAAATTATCAAGGTCTAGGGTTTCAATTGAACCAGGCATGAATGAGATGCTGGCATCTGATGATACTATGGGTAACCCTCAAACAGGTACTTCCATCCAGGAGTCATCTATCAAAAGCATGACCAAACATGAAGATGAAGTTGCTGCCCGATATCATATCTTAAAATGCCAAGCTGAGAGCTCTAACTCTTTAAATAGTTCGGGCGTGGACAAAACTATCAGTTTTACAGAGTTGCCTAGTTCCAAAATTTCTTTGAATCTGAACAATGTCGACAAATTAGCATGTGAAGAGAAAGATTGCCAAAAGCCAGACCTATCCATCCAGGATTCCCCCAAGTTAAGTACAACCAGCCAGGTAGATGATTTTGAAGATTCTGTTATGGCAAGATTCCGGATCCTCAAAAGACGGGTTGAAAACATGAATTCTGTGGATAAAGAAGAGCAGCAGAGAGCAACTGATGATCTCAGATATGCAGGTTTGCAAAGGCATTGGCCAATGTGTGAACATGAATCAGAGGACAGGATTCTGAATGTAAATATGGAGTCCGAGTTAGTAAATCATGCTTGTAACTCCACTGAAGACAAAGTGACTGTCAAGGAATTCCGTTTATTTGTTAAGGATGATCCAATGAACAATAGGCGAGGGGAACAATTTCATGATGGCTCTTCAGATTGGGAACATGTATTGTTGGAGGAGCTTGCAGTGCAGAATTGTTGAACGCTGAATTACATCCTTGACGCTCCTCAAGTGGTTGATGATGGTGTCTTTACTGTTACTAAATAACATGTATATATTGTTTGACTGGACATCCATTTTTTACTTGCTTTGAGAGTGTTGAACATGTAAAAAGCTTCCAACATATATATGTTGAAATTTGTAAATATGTATGTTCCAACTGTGGACGAAAGGGTTTAGGCTCGCTCTCTTTCTTCGCTCTTTGTTTTATAATTTGGGATTTGTTTGGTAAAATTTATTATTTTAGTAGCTGTTGTTAGTGTTTAGTTATTAGCTATTTTAATATTTTTTGTACAAAATATTAAACATTATATGGATTAGTTGTTTATAAAATATTATTTTAATATTTAAAAACTATTTAAAAACTTGCAAGTGCGGTAGATTTTTATAGAATGGTTATTGTTTTTTTTTTTCCCTCTTATGAGAATATTCACTCTTTAAAGTAATTGTTTAACCATTTAATTGTCCATAAAGGGTAATTCAAAAAAGCTTAATCACCTTTTCTACTCTTAATAAATTTATTATAACAATCAACAAATTATTTAATTAAAGAATAATGTATATATTTAAGTGAATAGATCATTCTCTATTGTGATGGTTACTATTATTTTTTTAGGGTGATTTATTATTGGAAAAATTATGATTTTATCTCTATATTTTGATAAAAATAATTAGCGTATTGCTTTTTCCTTATATGTTTCCTTCATTAAACTACAATGCTTTTCCCTCTATGTTTTTGCATTTTTTCCATTAGATTGACATGGTGACTTAAATTAGTATAATTTTGGCCATATATTAGACTTAACCAACAATTTCAATAGTCGAAGACTTCTCTAAATCCCTAAGATGAACTTTTTAATTGTAGATTTAACGCACAAGGATTTTTTTTTAGTCCTATTAAAAATAAATATTTAATTACTTTAATTCAATAGTCCACAATAAAGCAAAATAGTATGATAATTTGTTCAAAATAAAATTCATGGTTTACATGAATTTCTCAATAAGACACAACGAGACAACTTCACTTGGCAACCATTTATAATTCATTCCTTTCCTTTATTTTTTTGAAAAATTAATCTATTAGTCAATCGTAGTGGTCTAATTGATCTTCGAGTTCGAATACTCCCTCTTGTGAGCCAAAGACAAATAGTCTAGAGAAGATATAAATGCCTCCAATAAATTAAAAAAAATAAATATATTGTGATTTCAATAATCAAATTCAAATACAAATAGTCTAGAAAGGACAAGATTATAGGATTTTAATAGGAGAGATATAATACTAAAATAAATACATAATTAAATATTGTATTTATTTGAAAATACTTATTTTATTAGTTATTAAACTAAAACTTTTACAACACAAATAAAAATTCTCTCACAACTCACCACACTCTCACACATCTCTTTTTCTCTCTTTTCCTTTCTTTTCTTTTGCTTTGTTGTTGTATGTTGCTCCTTCACACCATAGCCTATTTATAGGCAAGAGTACTTGGTTGTCCAAATATAAAATGATAATTACAATTTTGACTAATTGTTAACAAATGGCAACTCGCCGTTTTCTATTCAAGTCACCAACTTCTTTTTTTTTTTCTTTCCTTTTATCAATTTGTGTGGTCTAGTGGGACCTTTACTTTTGACTATATATTTTTTTTGTGTGTGTGTTGAATTTTAACAAAGATCACTCTCATAGAAGGTCAAATATAGAACAAACTACTAACAAGTATTAGGATAAGTAGTTCGACACTTTTATCTCTTTAGTAAGGTCAAGAGTTTAATTCTCATAGATGAAGTAAATACTCGGTACTAGCAGAATTTGATCCTACCCTAATGGGCTAAGATACTTGTGATTAATTGCAAAAAATATAAAACAAACTTACTTTAATTAAAAAAGCACAAAGTTCATTAATTTTATAAGAAATACTAATAAAAAACAGGAAAATAAACTTGAGAAAATTGATAGATAATCAAAATAGTTAACTAGAAAAACTTTTTAAATAATTTGTATGTAGTCTAATTATCCATGAAATAAATGTTTATGATGAATACCCAAAATTTAAACTCCTAAATCCAATCAAGGAATAGACTACATGATTAAGCTCTAAAAAATGAAGATAATTGCTAGGTCTTGATGGAGAAGGAGAACTTATTGGGTGGTCTTATTTAAGTGGAATCCGCCCATTTGAAATTGCTATTAAATTTGGCACTGCCCTATTTAAAGTCTTTGGTTTGTTGTTGATTTTTAGTGGAGTAGATGAACCAATACATCTACTCATTTTACTTCTTTTCTTTTGTTCTCTCTCTATATATACATATAAATGTATGAGTTAGGAAGTGTGCAGCACAAAGGCAGTGCAAATGTGCATGTGCAGCAAAAGTGTGTAGAGCAAAATGAAAAAGAAAGGAAAGAAGAAAGGAGATAATAGGAAATATACTTTCGGTGCAATTAATTGGATATAATTAATTGCGAGTATATTACTCTAAGATTCTAAAGGGATTGCTTCTATGGGGTTGGCATAAACATTGGGTTTGAGAGTGAATTTACTCTCAAGATTGCTTCAGTAGAGTTAGCTTAAACATTGGTTTTGAGAGCAATTTACTCTCAAGGTTAATTGTAATTTTTTGGAGTTTATGTGAGGGGTACACAAATATTGCGAGTTTATTGAGTGGGCATAACTCAAAGAAAAAATTATAATATTTGTATATATTATTTTATTCTCACATAGTAAAAGAATCAATGCTATTTATAGATGTAGACAATTTGTCAAACCACATTAAAATATTGTCTCCTATTATTTTTCAGCAATATTTATTTGTTCTATCTTACTGAATTTATTGTACGATTATTTAATCGTGAAGCTATAAAGTTTCCAATATTAAGTTGTGTCGGGCGGGTATTTTTTTCAACAATGGTATCAGAGCAATTTTATCCCAACAAGTGGTATTAGAGCCTGTTACAGCAAGTTCAAGTATTATAGTTAAGAATTTTTCTAAGTATGCATTGTGGTTGCAGCTTAGTCTGATCTTCCACATCAGAAAAGAATTTTTCTTAAACTATTACTTGATTTAAAGTCCAGTTCGTCACAGGTCGGCACCGGATCCGTGGATGTATTTTGAAAATAAATATACCACGATGAAGAGAAAATTATGATGAATCTTTTGGCACAATCTGCTCTGAAAACAGTTGTAGAAACAATAAAGTGATTAATAGTAAAACAGTAACGCAAAGTTTACGGTGAATAGTTACCATTAGAGTTACTATTATATGATCTGTCACTATTAAGTCCAGTACTATTCACAACCACTGTTACTATTCACGTGTACTGTTTCTATTCACTGTTCATGTATACGGTTACTATATACGTATACAGTTACTATTTATCAAATTCCATAAATAAATTATGGAGGCTAAGACGAGCAAGATGATCAGTCTAAATGGTGAAAATTACCATATATGAAAAAATAAAATGAGAGACCTCCTTATGGTAACAAAAATACACTAGTTAGTGTTTGGTATAACTAAATCAAAAGATAGGACTAATAAAGAATGGGCTTTTGAGCACAAGTAGATTTGCGATTTTATTCAACAGTTTATCGATGATAATGTGTATAATTACATTTGTGATGAGAGTCATGCTCAGACATTATGGAACAAACTTGAGAAGTTATATGCCTCAAATCCCGTAGTAACTAATTATTTTACTTGATAAAATTGATGAATTTTAAGTACCGGAAAGATACTTCTATAGCATATCACTTAAGTGAAATAGGCAACCATCCATCAGCTGTCAAGCATGGGCATAAAGTTTGGTGATAAAATCCTTAGCCTTATGGTGTTTGCCTTCTAGCTAGAATTGTGGGAGACTTTGAAGATATCAGTAACAAACTCTATAGCACGCAATGGACTTAATTGAAAATTTATTAAAAATGTTACTCTGAATGAAAAGATAAGACGCAGAGCACAAAATCCCTCTTCATCTCAGTAATACATTATTGTAGTAGATGCCAAAAGAAGTAATCAGCCTAAAGGAAGGAGATAATTTAGAAGTTCAAATACAAGAGACAAGAGTAGAGGTAAATCAAATAAATATGCTAATATTATGTGCCATCACTGTGGCAAAAAGGGGCACATCAAAATGTATTGTTGAAAGTTCAAAAGTGATCAGGAGAAGAACAAAGGCAAAGCAAAGAAAGAAAAAAGTAGTGACAATGAAGTCAATATCATTGTTGAGTTTCAAATTATCATAGAAGACACTATTAATCTTGTAACCCATGAGACTAATTGGGTGATTGATAGTGGGGTTACTCTTCATGCAACATCTTGAAGAAAAAACTTTTCATCTTACACACTTGGCAATCTAGGTGTGGTCAAGATAGCAGACGGGAAATTGTTAAAAGTCATTGGCAGGAGAGATATTGGCTTGGAGATGGAAAATAGTTCGAGTTTAATTTAAAAAGATGTTGCGCATGAACCAGACATGTGTTCGAATTTAATCTCAATTGGCAGACTTGATGATGAAAGTTTCTGTAACACCTTCAAAAATGGTCAATGGAAGCTCACCAAAGGTTCCTTGGTGGTAGCCAAAGGAAGAAAAGACTCAAAGTTGTACATGATGTATGCAAAGCTCTCCCAAGACACTTTGAATGTAGCAGAGAATGACAGTACAGTTGAATTATAGCATAAACGACTAGGCCACATGAGTGAGAAATGAATGATAACTTTGGTCAGAAAGAACATACTATCTAGATTGGATAAAGCCACTTAGATAAGTGTTTTGATTGTATGGCAGGAAAATAGAATAGAATAGCTTTCAACATTTCCTCCCCCCTACTTCCAAAATGAAGAATGTGTTAGATCTGGTGCATTCAGATTTTTTGTGGACCATTAATGATGTCATATGGTGGAATCGATACTTCATGACATTTATCGATGGCCATTCTAGGAAGACTTGTGTATACACATTGAAGTCAAAAGATTAGGTGTTAGAAGTCTTTATATAATTTTTAAACCTAGTTGAGAGATAGACAGGCAAAAAGCTGAAGTGCATCAGAACAGATAATAGTGGAGAATACACTAGGTCATTTGATGCTTTTTGCAAAGAGCATAGTATTCGACATCAAACAACACCTCCCAATACATCGCAATTGAAAGGTTTGTCTGAGAGCAAAGTTTTCTAAAAGATTTTGGGGTGAAGCTCTACTCACAGTAGTTCATATTTTCAATCATTCACCCTATGTCCCTCTATAGTATGATACTCCAGGAAGAGTATGGTCACAAAAAGATGTTTCCTATTATCATTTGAGAGTGTTTAATTATAAAGCCTTCGTTTATATCCCTAAGAATAAGAGGTCCAAGCTTGATGTGAAGACAAGACAATTTATATTCATTGCGTATGGCCAAGACCAACTTGGTTATAGATTTTATGATCCAGTGTAGAAAAAGATGATAAGAAGTCGAGATGTTGTACTTGTTGAAGATCAAACTATTGAAGATATTGAAAAGACTTAGAAGCAGACTTCCAATAGATTTGATGATGATTCAATTGATGTTCATATAGTTCCTCTAACAGCAGAACAGAGGCAAATTGAAGATGAGGAAAATGTTCCACAAAAACAAAAGCCAAAGTTAGAAAATCTAGAATGAACAAGATGATAATTCTAATGATGTTCATGTTCAACCACCAGCACTGAAAGGTTCTTAAACATTAAGAAGATCTAGTAGATTAGACAATCATCTACTAGATATCCAGTAAATGAGTATGTACTAGTAATTGATGACGGAGAACCTGAATGCTTTGAAGAAGCCACAGAAAATGAACACAAAAGGAACTAGATTGAAGCCATGCAAGATGAGATGAAATCTTTTCATGAGAATAAAACATTTCAGCTGGTGAAGTAGCCTAAAGGTAAGAAGGCTTTACAGAATAGATAGGTGTTTAGAATCAAGCAAGAAGAACACAGCTCCAAACCACAATTCAAAGCTAGATTGATTGTGAAAGGAAAAATTTGAATACTGTCGGCTAGCTGTGGGGATGAAGAAAAATATAGCAAACGTCCCTGCTTGAGTGTGCAGGGGGAGATTTATTATGGTGTACCCACTTCAAGTAGGACCCACGTCATATGAAAAAAAAAAAAGGAGTAATTAATTTCAAAGAAGGCAACGCTGCAGCGAAGGCGAACGCGTTCTTACGCATTAATATTCTCTATATAAGGAGCAGAGATCAACTCAACATAGTGTGTGAGTATATACCAAAAAGTGTGAGATAAACCAAAGGAAAAATGAAAAGAGAGAGAATTTAGCTTTAGGAAAGATTTTCTTAAAAAGAGAGAGTGACAAAATAATAAGAAAATCATTTTTTGGTATTTTGGAAAATATTGTTCGTGTCACTATTTTCATCCCATTTGTATTAATCTCTTTGTATGCCTACTATTTTTAATAATAGAAGAATTACTTGGAGTTTTTCCAATAGAGTAGGCCTAAAATTATTACGGGTGAACCATGTAAGTTTTTGTGTGTCATATTTTATTATACCGCTGCCGTAATTATTCTCTTAATTTTATTGCAGGACCTAACAAGTGGTATCAGAGCAATTTTATTCAACAAATGGCATAGAGCCCGGTTACTACAAGTTCAAGTATTGTAATTAAAAATTTTTCTAAGTATGCATTGTGGTTGCAGCTAGTCTAACCTTCCACATCAGAAAAGTATTTTTTTTTTTTAACCATTACTTGATTTAAAGTTCAATTAGTTAGAGACCGATACCAGATCTATGGATATACCACCAACTTTTGTTAAGTTCCTTGCTAGAAGTTGTACTTTAATCAAGCTAATTAGTAATTTTATTTAATCATCTATTTCCTATATATTGAGGATAGTGTTATTTCCATATTTACAAATGTTAATGCGGTAGCAAATTTTAGAATTTGACAACATTATTAAACACTCATTTATCTCTTTAATCTTTTTCCCATCAAAAGATAATCTAAGAGACAAAACAAATACTATTCACTCCATCATTCCCAAGCCAATAATGATTAATACTATTATTCTTTCATCAAATTATTGTAAATAAATCAAAGAACTCAAACTAAAAAATACTTTCGCAAATTATGTATTAGTCTTCTCATTTATACGAACAGTGAAAGATTTCGAATTTATGTTCTCTTGGCCACTATTTTTTTCACTAAATTTAGTGAGTCAAGAGGATGATTGCCTCATTTTGTGTAACCCACAGTATTATTTTGTTCCATAAAAGCCTCTAAATTAAAACTACTCTCTTGAGCATCGAAAGGACAAGTAATTAAAATTTTCAAATTTTATGAACTTTCGAAGCATATATTTCCGTTTCCAAAAAAAAAAAAAACACACAAGAATAAGATATACAATTAGAAAGGGACCGTTATTCTTACCATTGATATAACAACAATCAAAGGAAAATTAATTAAGAAAAAAAAAAAGAAAAGCAGTATGAAACTAGAATAACTTAATATGGTATAATAAATTTTCACCTATTTCAAGGTTGAGATCCAACTGAATAGCTGGATAAATCAAAATGAGAATAAGGAAAGATAAATTATAATTGTCCTATTTGCAGAGAGGATAAAAGAATACAGAAGAAGAAGAAGAAGAAGGAGGAGGAGGAGGATAATTTTGTCCAAACTTAAAATATTGATCTGGTATTAATACTTTTAGCTTTGGTATCCACTTGGTTTTTTTTATAAATCGCATTTCAAATTATAAATACTAATCTTTAACTACTTTGCTTGAATTTTCTCACAATTAAGTCAACTGCGATGGATGACTTTTTGTCTGGTTTTGGAGTAAATGAACGTTGTTAAACAAATCCATTTTCTTCTGTCTTTTCTTTCCCTTTCTGAAAACACCAATACATTCATAATCTTCCACTAACAACCACATTATATGCTAAAATATTATATACGAAAATGGCTGCCTTCTCACAAGGCACTAAAGTAAGGATGTTCACTGTTACGGGCTCCCTTCTTCACTATAATTTAATTAAAGAAATCTCTAAATATATAGCCTAAATTGCTTAAGATATTCGAATGGTAGCATGTAGATATCAATAATTTATTACAGATCCTCCCTTATAAATAGATATAGTCATGCACAAAAGTTTGATATTTCTTAGTGGATAAAACTGTGAGTGAAAATGAATAGGCTAAAGAAAGCTCAACTATTTACAATCACAGTTCTTATTTTGATTTGTCAATTTGGTGTTAGAAATTGTCAACTTCAAGTTGGGTATTATAGCAGTTCATGTAGTGTTGCTGAATTCATTGTCAAAGATGCTGTTAGGGATGGTTTTTCTAAGGATAAAGGAGTGGCTGCTGCTCTTCTAAGAATGCACTTTCATGATTGCTTTGTTAGAGTAAGTGGCAAAGAAGATTTCTCTTTTCTTTTTAACTTTTCTGTTACTGATTTCTTTTCTTTGTCTTGAATGTTATAAGAAAATTTGAAAAAAGGAAGAGGTAATCCCTTATTAATAACCTTTTCTATGATTCTACTAGCTATAAATGAGTAGAGCTATCAATAAGATGCTCAAGGGCTCACCTTAGAAAAAGTTCGTTCTAATCATTTATAAGTTTAACAAGCCGAGTTTAAATTCAAGTTAGAATCCATAATTTTTTTTTTTTTAGCGTTTTTAAACTATGAACTACACAAATCTAGCTCGAGCTCAACAACCTTACTGTTATTCCACGATGATTTATTGATTTTCTTTTTTCTATCTATATTTTTTTATTTGCATTTAATTAATAATTGGTAATCGAACCGAAACAAAATCAAAAAAATGCAAACTGAAGTTTTTGGACAACAAATCAAATGGATATTGGCATTTGAATTGAATGCACTCAAATTAAATCAGTTAGCCAATTTTTACCATGTGGGTTCAGTTTCAAACCCAAACGATAAATTTCCGTAAAATCGACCCAAATTGAACAACTAATTTTAGTTCAAAATCGATAAAATAAATCTCCTTTGAATACTCATTTCAATTTAGTCATTGGGTTTGACACTCCGTTAGTAATACATTCTCATTTGAAAATAAAAATTAAATTCAAATTACTTGGATATGTAGTGATTTCACATTCAAAACTTCAAATCAAAAATTAGAATTATTCTCAATGAAACAAATATTCCATTGCCATTGTTAAAGTTGGACTTGCATGTAGGGTTGTGATGGATCAGTTCTTATAGACTCCACTTCATCAAACACAGCAGAGAAAGACAATCCAGCAAATAATCCAAGTCTGAGAGGATTTGAAGTTATTGATCATGCAAAGTCTAGACTTGAAGCCGTCTGTAAAGGAATTGTTTCCTGTGCTGATATACTTGCATTTGCAGCTAGAGATAGCATTGAACTAGTAAGTCTTTGTGCGACCTTCCAACGTGCCTCCAGTATTGTTCTTTTCGCGCACTTCATTAAAATCCATCACTTTCTCTTTTTTACACGTGGCAAGATTCATTTGACCAATGTTTTGCTTATTTTATATATTTTTAATTTAAAGAAAATCGGATCAACTAATGCTACCATACCAAAGTAATTTTCATTTTTTTAGCTTTTTTAATAATTTAATACCACTTGTGACCTTTTAATAATTATTATATTATTGTTGATGCAGACTGGAGGACTTGGCTATGACGTTCCTGCAGGAAGAAGAGATGGCAGAATTTCTTTATCCTCAGACGTATCAACAAACATACCTGCTCCAACATTTAATGTCAATCAGTTGACTCAATTATTTGCTAATAAGGGTTTCTCACAAGCAGAAATGGTTACACTTTCTGGTGCATATGCTCTTATCATTTAAATCAACTTGCTATGGTTCCATATAGTGAAGGAATTGCGACATATAATTTGCTTAAAATTGAGCTTTGAGACCAGTTTTAATAGGAACTATCTAACTACAAAATCAATTTGGTTCATTGCAATAACTGTAGTGATCAGGTGAATTAAGTGAAAATGTTTATATTTTTGAATTAGAGTTTGACTTGTTTACAGACTAAACCAATGAAAAATATATATATATATTTTTTTTTTGTTGAAACAGAGTGTATTTTGATCATTAGCGGGAAAAAAAGGATGAAAGAAATAATTTTTAAAATTCTCTATTTTGATTAATTTAGTTCATAGGTGAACCCATAGACTTTAAACTAAGAGAAAATCAAGTCGTTGTTTTTGTAATTCTCCGTTATTGGTTTTTAAAAAAGGGACCCAATTGGTCTTTTGACTGCAAAATCTTCTAACAATTAATCGAAATGCTCTATTTTAGCTAAATTATAAAAGGGGAACAGGTAGTTGAGCTAATAATAGTGTACTATTATCTACAGGAGGACATACGATTGGTCGATCACACTGCACTTCCTTCAGTAACAGATTATACAATTTCAACCAAACGAGAAGCAGCGATCCAAGTTTAGATGGCATGTACGCAGCCAAGTTGAAGCAGCAATGCCCGCAGGGCACCACCGATAATGGCTTGGTAGTACCGATGAATCCTTCGAGTCCAGGCACAATAGATGCAGGATATTACATCGATATCTTAGCAAATAAAGGTTTGTTCATTTCAGACCAGACTCTTTTGACAAACCCAGCAACAGCTTCCCAAGTGAGTCAAAATGCTCGAAATCCTTTGCTTTGGCAGAACAAATTTGCTGCAGCCATGGTCAAGATGGGCGGGCTTGATGTTTTGACTGGTAATGCTGGAGAGATAAGAACAAATTGTAGGGTGATTAATTAACTAGCTAAGTTGAATGGACATCAGGTGAATTGAAGGTTTCAATTCAATAAGTTCTTTAAGTATCTCTCCTCTCTCTATACCAATCTTAATTGTTTTTATGTCGAAACGTAGACCTAGTAATTTAAAAGAATGCATGCATGTAAGTTTAACTGTGATCTTAATGCAGTGAAATATATATATATATATGGAATTGATAGTAAGGGTGGAAATGATTGATTGATGAAGATATATGCAGGTGTTGAGAGCTAACCGTCAAGTGACTTTCGGGTTTTCGGTTGAGTATCTCTATACGATTTTTGGGAATGTGACTAATATGGTTTTGGAGTTGGTAGTACTCCTTCCGATAAATGTTTTTCCACGTACTAATCTCAAATCTTGTATCTGGTGGACTCAAATGTGTTTTACTATTTAAGCCACTGTTATGGATATTAATTCTATGATTAAAACTTACAAGTAGGAGTATGCGACAAGACTGAACTGAAAATCGAACTTACTAATTTTGGTTTGATGCAATCAATTAAATCAAAAGAGATTCAGTTGTCGATTTATTTTGGTTTTATAATTCGTTTTGAGTCAAATTTCATAGAAATCCGTCATTTGGACTAAAAACTGAACCAAAATAGCAAAATCAATTAAAATTGACTGAACCAACTGGTTCAATTCAATTCAAAAGGCAATTTTGGTTCAATTTGGTCCATTAAAAAAATTCAATTTTTATTTTTTTATCTCAATTTAGATTTAAATCGAACCGACCATTTACTTACCCCGACTTACAGAGTGCAAGCCTAAAGCTTAAACCTAA
This sequence comes from Jatropha podagrica, assembly GCA_947857235.1. Lineage (NCBI taxonomy): Eukaryota > Viridiplantae > Streptophyta > Magnoliopsida > Malpighiales > Euphorbiaceae > Jatropha > Jatropha podagrica. The sequence continues at coordinate 15,176 of CANUEP010039345.1, read as the reverse complement.
AGAAATTTGGTTGTAAGAAAAGGCCACATCCTACCTTTTGTCATTGAACGTAAATTTATAGAACAATTACAGCATAATAATTACAGCTACAGTTGATACATATGGATGAAAAGGCTCAATTATCTCAAGTGGATGAAAAGGATAAACTACTTCAACAGCTGAAAGGATAGATTATTCCAATAGTTAAAATGGATCAATTCTTCTCTATATAAATTTTACTTCTCTTTTGTCTTTGTTATTTGGGTTTTGAAGTGTAATCTTGATTTGCTGTTACTGTTTTAAGGTTGAAAAGTTCTTATGGGTAGAAACGAGAGACATGACATCTCAAGAGAGAATCAATTAGTCTACAGCCAACTATTTCTATGAATTTCTGTAATTCGACACTCCCCTTGTTAAGTACATCATCATCGCCCCTCTAAACTGCCACCAACTGTATTAGGCTCTGCAGATTGATTCTCAAGCTGCTCATCTCTAGTTTAGTGTTAATAGCAAGTGAATGAGGAATTATTGGTACTTGGAAGTGCAAATTCCAGCTTTATGAAATGAAGAAAGAAAAAACAGAAGCCATATTTTCTGAAGAACTGCATTGCAATAGAATTATCAAGTTTGACAGAAGCAACCAATAATTAGCCACCTGATGATATGTGACCCAATCTGACTACATTAACTAAATGTTCCAACAACTCATTAACATAAAACAAGATTAAAAGGTAAAAACCATGGAGCCACTGGAGCCAAGTTAATTAGTAAGCTCCATTATAGCACTAACAATGTCCCCATTGTGTGTCCTGAGAGCCTTAACTGCCTTGCTCCTTGACACTCCTGCTTGTGTCATAACTAGTTCAATGTCTCGAGGCTCAACTCCAGTCTCATCAACTTCTTCCTCTTCTTCGTCTGCCTGTGAAGCAGCAGCTGCACCAGAAATGTCAGATTTTGGAAGCACGGATGCCATGTCAGGCATCCTAAACTGTTGAGCGGCCTGTGTCTGCAGCTGGGAGCTCAAATCCTCAATCTTAGCTTCTCCAAAAATTACGTATGTCTCAGAGTTTGGGCTCTTAAAAACATCTGGTTTTGAGATGAAAAATAATATCTGATAGGCGAAGAAAATTTGGTAAATTGAGATGTATTATAGACAGATGAACAACATGAAAACAAAATCAGACAAAAGCTTACATTTTTTGTTCTCTTGATAGTAACCCTGCTAACACCAGTAACAGGTTTCATCCCCAGCTTCAACATTGCCTTGCGACTCTTCTTTTCACTTCTGCTTTGCTTTGAACTTCCATTTGTCCCTGTATATTACTTTTTCAGTAAATAACTTGAACAGAAAAGGACTCTCCAAACAAAAATGAAGTGCATGAAATAGAAACTGAAGTACAAAAACTCATAATCTGACCAAACTCAGAAACACATTTGCAAAACCAGCCACAACTCAACAGCATGTGTTGTAACAGATAGACACAACATTAAGAAAGCCGTGCAGACAGTATACAGTGAGACATGCATTAATACATTGTTTGCTCAGAAAAAAAAAAAAAAAAAAAAAAAAAATATATATATATATATATATATATATATATATATATATATATATGGAAGAAATCAAAAACAAACTTCCCCAAATAGCAAAAGCATTGCCAAAAAAGTTCCATGTAGTAATAAAACATGTGAAATTATGACAAGACCAGACATAAAATAGCATAAACCCAAGTTAAAGGTAGTGAAATCAGATGCAAGGGCAAGAATGAGGTCCTGCCATAACTAATAAAGAGCACGAAACATGTGTTTTAAGGCAGCATTAGCTAATAAAATGGCAAGACCGACCTACCTTTGGAAATGAATATTGAGGATGCTGACATCCTAAAAAAATTCTTTTGGTAAGCACGTCCCTCCATTCAAATGGAAATCCAATTCATACTAAGAGCATGTTTATATAAATGGATTCCATGCAATTTTATGATATTTATTGACAAATGCACATTTTCATGTTTGGTACAAATAACATTAACATAAAATTCTAGAATTCTAATTCAATGTGGTCGGTACATGCTTGAACAAGATTCATTCTAAATCTATAGAATTAGCACAATAAACTCTAGATTTAAACAGGTAAAATCTGCTAAAGACAATGAATTTTAACTGCAGGGTAGTAAAAATTAACTATTTTGAACTGAACAATTCCATAATAAGTACAAATATGGAACTTTACAAATGGATTTTTGTTTTTAAATTATTGCCTATGGATTTATTCCAAATCTCTTGCAACACTTTTCAAATATTTCGTATAATCATCCAATTATAATAAAAAAAGTTATAAAAAAAATCTCCGAGCGTGTTGAACTTGTAGTGGAAAATCATAACTCTAACAACAAAACCCATTAAACTGAAGTGCAAGAGAATAACCACATTCACAATAAAGGATTTTCCAAAACAAGAGACACAGAGGGGGAAAAAAAGTAAGCTTTATCATAACAATCAATAAAAAAAAGGAAAATAAAATCACCCAAAAAGGGAAAAGACAAACCTGGAGTCCCATCTTCCTTATCTTCGTCATCTTCGTCGTCCTCATCGTCATCGTCCTCATCGTCGTCCTTTTCATCCTCCTTCAAATCCTCCACTACAGGGTCATCTTCGTGCTAAAGACAGACAATAATATAAATCATTCACTGCGTATGGAAACATAGAAATTGAAGAATGTAAAGGAAGAGAAAAAATAAAGACCTGAGGCTTCTCCTCATCAGTGGAAGAGATCTTCTCGACTTCTTTAGGCTTGGCGGCCGGAATCTCAGCATCAACAACGGGACCTGGCGACATGACTGCCTCTGATAGGGATAATGATAAATCGCAAGTAAGAGGGTTGTTTTTTAGGGATAAAGTCTTGCTTTTGAAGCTTTCTTACGTTGGCTCTGCTGTAGGGGTGGCCTTATTTTTCAGCCCATTGTAAGCCCACTATGAATTATGAACATGGCCTTATATTTTATAATTTTCCTAAATATTATTTTGAAAATGTCACGAAAATAATCAAACATATCAGAATGAATAAAGTACATATTTTATGTAAGTATTTATTGAATAAATGAGATCATGTAAAAGAAAATTACATATAAAATTATAAATAAGCTTAAGATAGCATTATCAAGTTATCCTCAAACGACGACGATTAAGGTTTCAGACTTTTTTTAATTTTGTTGTATTGCAAAATTTATATATTTAAAAATGCTTAAAACAATAAAAAGATTTCAAACGCCAAAATTTTTAATATTTCGTAAAAATAATGAATTTGTATATAAAATGCTTTTAAATAAATATAATTCATTAATATCTCAAATAAATAAATATTTATAATAAATCATAAACATAATATAAAAAATACTTAATTTTTTATTTCAATATAATTAGTTAAATTATTATTACTATTGAAAAATAAATTAATAGTGTGTGCATTTTTTTATGCATGTAAAACCATGCATAAGTTTTGCTATTGCATACCTTGGTGAAAAAGGATCCGCATACATATTTTACTAGTACAACTTTTTCAATATACTTCAACAAAATATAATCTTATAATGCATTTTACAATTATTTTATTATTTTGAATGATATTATAAAAAATTATTTCATTATTTAATATTAGTTAGCGCATCGCGTGGATTTTAACACTAGTATATTTTGATAATGAGATATTTGAAATTTGAAAATTTTTATATTTTATTTTTCAAATTTATTTTTTAAATCTTTGATTCTTTTTTATTATAATTTAAAATATTTTATTTAGGAAAAAAATATATTTTTTATATTCAAATTAATCTCATATGAAATTTTATTTTAATATTATAAAATTTAAATAATATAAAAAATTATAATATTTATTTTAACGAGAGATAAAAATTCTTTTTATAATATTTTTATATTCAACATTAATTTCATATGAAAATTTATTTTAATAATATATAAATCTAAGTAATAGATAAAATAATAATTAATATTTAATATTAAAAAGTAAAAAGAGTATATAATAAATTAGTTGAATTCTTCCAATAAAAATAATGAGTATGTAATAAATTTTTTATAGAAATCGCTATTCCAATAGTTGAATGCTTCAAAGTAATTAGTTAATAGACGACGTTATATAATAATTTAAACTATATTAGTTTTTATCAACGTGCAATGCACGTGTACTAGGTGAATATATTTGTAATTTAGTGTTTTTACATATAATATATTATTCAAGTAGAAACGTTAATAAATAAATAAAAAATTATAAATATAAACTAAATAAAGGCCGCACTTTGCGCGCCGTTGTCTGTTTGTAATTTATAATTCATAAATTATGGCTATTTATAATATATAAAATATACTAATTTATTTTTTCGCAGATTATTTTATTATATTACTGTATGATATATAAATTATAATTTTATTAATTTATTTAAGTAATTGTAAACTTCAATTAGTCCTAACAAATCTTTAGTTATAGTTTATAATTCAAATAATTTTAAACACTATTTCTTATTCTACAATTCAAATAATGCAATGTGAATAATATACAACAAAATTTTGTATAACTTAACTATTTAACGATAAAATATTTAATTTTTAAAATTGAAAAATCCAATGAAAACATACATGAAAAAAATATACCAATTACAACAAAAATCAAATTATCTATATGTCTGTCTATATATATATATATATATATATATATATATAAAATCGTAGTAAAACATATTTATCTATATCAAATTATCTTCTGAGTGAAAATTTATCATTTTTAAAGGAAATTATTTTGAATATTTGGATAATTCATATCTATAAATAAATTATTTTGAATACTTATATGGGAGTCGTTTTCATTTTGTTTGAAAACAAATTGAAAAATAAATTATCTAATAATCTTAGTATTTATGTATGCATGGTTTTTAACTGTAAATCCAAATTTAAATAGGAATGGATAGATATATAGAATTAACTTTCTATCCTTTTGCTGTCTAATCCGTTGTCTCTGCACTATAGAAACCGTTAAATGGTAGAGTAAACTGACACAAGATTGATATAATTTTAAATATAATATTATATAATTTTAAGGCCTCGTTTGGTTAGGGATAAGTGGAGAGGGAACTTTAGAAGTTCCCGGAAGTGATGAACTTCATTATGTTTGGTATCCAAAAACAGTGAAATTCTTGAAAATTTGCAAAGCCAACTTCCCTGGCCATAGGGGAACTAATTTACCCTTCCCAACCCAAGGAAGTCCAATTCCCTTGCTTTGAAAATAGGTAAAAACCCATTTTGCCCTTTAAGTGATTAATTTAAAGTTAAAATTTCCCCTTTAATTTTTAACACCTAATTCGTTTTTTTTATTTGATTTTATGTGAATTGATAGATGGAAAGCCCAAATTTTTTAAACTCTTGTTTATTCTTTTTTTTGTTAAGTTGTTGTGTGATTAATTTCGTAACGAACATGATATAATATAATTTTAATTATCATCATTTTTATTTTTGTATGTGGCATTTTATGTTAATTACTCAACTTTTTAAGTACGTTGATTATTGTAATCAATATTTTGTTGATTATAGTGTAATCACCTACTGTATGTTTATTATCATATAATATAATAAATCGTTTCCATAAAATACGATTCACAAGAGTAATTACAGATTATTAGATTTTTTATCAATAAAATAGTTAAATTATTTTGTTTATATATTATAGGGGTATTTATGTCATTTTCTATGTCAAATTTTATTAATACATTCTTACTTTCCAAGTATTCAAAGAATCAACCAAACATAATCACATTATACTTTATGAAAATTACTTCCCTGAAATTGTACTTCCTAGGAAGTAGATCTATTTGAACCAAACGAGGCTTAAATATGGGAGATATTGAGTAACATCCAAACAAATAGGAGATTGATTAAGGATCTATTTAGCAATTTCAGTGGTTTTATTAGATGTCATCTGTTGTAGTAGTTGACAGTTATTTTCGTAGCTGTTAATGATTATATATTTGTTGTTAATAATTAATTGTTTATATAACATTTAAAATAGAAGTGTTTGGTAAAAATAAGTGGTTTATTAGTTGTTTAATATAACAAGATAAAAAAGGATAAAATGATAGAAGCAAAAAAAATACAAGCCCGTTTGGAACAAATGAATTCCATAAAATTATAAGTATAAGCGTCATAAAAAAATTATAAAACACTAAAAGCCCGTTTGGAACAAATGAATTCCATAAAATTTTGTGGAATTCGTTTGGAAATTTATATTTTTGTATTTGACATGAAAAAAAATATGGATTTGAATTCTGTGAATTGAATTCCATGAAATTGATTAAGTTTAGTTTAAATTCTATTAAAATTATTGAAATTTACAAATAAATATCATAAATTAATCCACTAATATATTTATTAACTAAAATACCTTTATTAAAATTATCCAATACACGTCCTTGATAAAGTCAATAATCGTGTCTCTGTGGCTTACTTGAAGGACCCCAACTGCCCCAAGCATGGGTCATAACCCAATTAAAGTTAATAGTTAATATAAAGAATGTGTGTGATTTAACAATTTTTTCACCAAGACCCTCTCAACCTAAGCTTGTGTAAATTTTGACCAATCATTCTTTCAATCAAAGATTGAGCAGGATTTTCTAGCATTTTTTTTTTTTAAAGTATAAAGTTGTTATGGTACATGATTATATTTATACGTTGAATTCAAATAAATTTTTAATTTTTAATATATTTTAATTTATTAATAAAAATAAAATTTTAAATTTTGCAAGAACTTAAAATATGAAATTTTAAAATTTAATTAAATTATTAATTAATTAATTATGGTGAAATATGAGTATATCTATTTATATTAGTGTTTTTCACAAATTATTATATCAAGGGTATTTTAAAAAATAAAGACAAATAAATTTTTATTTGAAAATTATTTCAAATATAATTTTGTGTAATTCAATTGAATTTTTTTATTTTAATTTATAGTATACCAAATATGACAAATTCATTTGCAAATGAATTCTATAATTATGAATCATTTATTCCAAATTTGGTGTAAATGCGAACGATGATAACGTTTTGTGAAATATTATCTCAAACTCTAAACATTAAGATAAACGTGACATTACCGAAATAATTAATTACAACAATATTTTCACTAAATCAAAATACTAAATACTACTCAAAATGCTCTTATCAAACAAAGCCAAAGTGAATTGACCGTAAATTTATTTTTAAAGAATTTCATTTAAGATTTAATTGTAAATTTTAACCAATAAAATTTAGTAGAAAATAATTTTCCATACAAAGAACCGGACCTATAAGCCAATTTGAAATCTTTAAACCAAGTACAAAATATATATATATATATATATAAGACTTGCAAATTATTATTTATACTTATTATCAATTAGTAGTAATTAATGGTTAAAAACAAAATTTGTATTAATTATTAACAATTAATTTGCATCTAACACAAATATATGGAAGGGCAAAAGAAATAAAAATAAAAAGAAATGAGGAAACCCAACCAAGGAAGAAATCAAAACAAAAAAAACCTATGGTTCGACCAAAAACCTTGCTAAAACCATTGAAATTTTAAGGGTTTTAGTTGAGTCAAACCAGAACCTTTTGAATCGAACCAAAAAACCCATTTAACACTTGAAATTGGACCAAACCGCATAAATCCTCTTCCCATTTCTCTCTCTCTCTCTCTCTCGGGGCCCTTTTTCCTCGACGTTGTCACTCCCTCTCTATCCACTTCTGGCCACTGAACCGGCGGGATGAGGTGGCGACCGACTCTCTAGATAGCGGCGATCATGATTTTGACTTCTGTCGTCGTCGATGAAGATCGACTAAGGTGAATCGACACGTTTTCGCTTCGACACCATTCGAAGTTATATCCGGCGATTCTTGCTGTTATCGATGAACTCAGGCGACAGGATGAGCTTGAATCAATTTCTCATGGCCAGTCGAGTGTTTTTGACGGGAATGTTCTGAATCGAAGTGGCCACCATGATTGGCGGCGAGATAACCACTGTCTGCTTGATTCTGGCCAAATTGATCAGCGACTCCCAAAACTAAGATTAGAATCGAGCTCATAGAATTGCAAGTTTGGGGATGTGCGATCCATCCAAAATCGATGAAGTTTGATTCTCCGGCCACCGTTCACGGCGGCGAAGTGGTGGCCCGGTGACAGCCGGTGCGATGCCCCAGAATACATAATAATTGTCTTTCTACACCGAACCTGAATTCTAACACTGAATTGCAATCTGTATACTTCAAGTTTCAGTCCATTAAGTTCAGTGTAAAGTTTTTTACCAAGCAAAAATTCATTGAAAAAAAAAGAGGAAAAGAAGCTACAATTCGTATCTCTCATCCAAGAGACTTGGGATGAAATATTAATACAAAATGATATATCCAAACTTTTCCTAGCTAGATTGTGGGCATCTTTATTAGAATGCCTTCTAGTAAGCTTAAAGGAAATCAAAGACAATTGAGAAGCTAAATAGAAAATATCATGTATTAAGCCTTGAATACAAACCAAAGAAGTACTCTTTGCAGCTGCATCCATAACTATTTTCGAGTGTCCCTCAAAAATAACATGATAAAAATGATGCTGCAAAGCCATTGTCACAGCTTATCTAAGAGCCAATGCTTCTAGAACAATGAGACTCGTTTGAAAAGGTGTTCAAATGAGAACATGCTATAATGACAATACAGTCATAATTCATCTTGTTGTTCGCAGCTGCATCAAAATTGATCTTCACAGCATTAGGAGGTGGGGCAATCCAAGAACCTGTAGAGACTTCAAGGGATGATGGAGGTTGACCATTTCGGTGATTCAAAAGTCTACAAGCATCTTTGTATTCTTGATTGTGAAAAAATGCTTTCTCAAAGATTTCTTTCCAGTATCAATCTTGGTTGTGGAAAATGAGTGTATTTCTTGCTATCCAAATCTGCCATAAAATAAAAACAGTAAGAGCTACCATATCATAATCTCCAAAGCTAGATAGGTTTTGATAAATAATTTGCCAGCATTCCTTGAACTTCATTATATTGAAATTCGCGGACCGTAATTGTAGAGGAGAATGAATCCAAATAGCAACAACCTTGTGGCACAAAAAAAAAAGAAAAAAAAAACAAATGCGATGAGGTCTCTACACCAGAGCACAACTTACAGAGGTTTGTTCTTGTAGGGAACCTTTTGGCTAGGAGATCTCCCACAGAAAGGCTGTTGTGTAAAGCTCTTCATAAAAAGATGCGGATTTTATTTGGAACATTCAATGACCATACATTCTTCCATATTTGTTATTGCACCGCTCCATGGCTCGAATTCATTTGATGCTGAGAATAATATAATTCTTTTTGCTTGCAAGTTGCATGATAACCTGAACGAACTGAATACTCTCCATTTTTTGTATAATGCCACACTAAAGTGTCTTGAGCTATCAGTGAAATTGATAAATTATAAATATTGGCAAATTAAAGATAACAAGGATTTATTAATTATATGGATTTGAAATTTAAACAATTTAAATTTAATTAATGAGTTAATAAAAGAATATAATAAATATTGATATTGATAATTTGAGTAATATTGAGAATGCCGGTTGGGAGATTATTGTGAAGTGTCTGATGGAGAGACCGTGTATTATTGTAGTAAATAAATGTGAAATCTGAATGGATAAAATTATAAATGAAACACTATCAAAATTATAATAAAAAAAGAAATAATTGATTTATTATATTAAATAATAAATTTGTATTATTAATAAATAAGTAAATTGATAAAAGAGTAAGTTAGTTAAGGAAATGCAAAGTTAGATTTGTATTTGATTGAATTTAATAAGTATTTGAAAAATAAAATTTTAAGTGATATTTTGGAGAATAAGCTAAGTAATGGTTTTAATGGAATTTAAAAAGAAACTAACAAATTCATTTGGGAATAAAATGTAATTACTTAGATAAAATTTACCCAAATGGTTTATAAAGTATAGTTTCTTAAAATAAGTAAAATGAACAAATGATTTTAATAAATATATTTAAATAAACTTAATGATTCCTTTTTACTATTAAAGTAATTAAATAGATATAAATGTATTTGCTTAAAGAAATATGGATTTTAAAATAATAAATAAATTTATAAAAGATATAATTAGTTAGTTGTTAAAAATATAGACTTATAACATTTGATAAAAATAAAATGTATATGTGAACTAAAATAAGAGTATTAAGAGTTTAAATGTTAGAAAGAATTGAAAATGCAATGTGAATTTTATATTAAGTTGAGGATTTTTAAGAACTGTTGTCAAAGTTTTGTTAATTAGTGGAAATCAAATTCGTGCTTCAGGTGAGTAATAATCAAATTCATGATTGCATAATTTACTCTTAACTTTGTGTATGATATTTTTGAATTCTTGCATACACAATATATGGATGAATGAATGTGCATTGATAAATGTTGTAAATGATTGTTGGTGCATAATGATATGAGGTTGCTATATGGGAGTTCAGACGATGTGAATCACCCGGGTTGTGAGCACAGGCATGATGAGAATGTCGATAGTGAATCGTAAGAGGTAGGAGTGGCAGCCCCCCTTGTGTATCTTAGATTAAAATGTTTATCGTAAGAAAATGTTTTATGAAAACTATTATATTTGAATTTATTTTGTCTGAATGCGGGTGGACTTTTTGGATACACAAGTCACAATATCATGGGATTATACCGCGGATATTAAAACATGTTTGGGGTGAACATGATCCTGTTAAGATGATTTCATTGACTAACGATCACTTGATGTGCATATAGTTATTATTGTTTTGTGGATGTTATGTTTGATATTGTGTGAATGGTGAATGTTCAACAAGAATAGTTTAAATATTATTCGTATAAATGCGTGAGTTTAATATTATATGTTATTATTTACCGAGTCTTATACTCATCCCGCTTCCCTTTAATTTTTTTTTTCAAGAGACAGTAAATTGTTTGTAAATCACTTGAAACTCTAGTATTTCTTTTTTTCAAGGTAGGACAAAGAAATATTTAAATGTGTAAGATAAAATCCTATCTAACTCGGATCTTTTAATAATTGTACAGTAATAGAAAATTCACATAAATATTTGATGAATGTAATAGCCATATCAAGTGTATATAAATATTATTTGAAAAATTGATTTATATAAATGGTATATGACCTTGTGATAGTTAAGATCATTAATATTATAGCGGACCGTCCAGTTAAATATTTTATTAGACCTATTCATTTGTAAGCAATGTTTAGATTTACTACAGGTCTTGATAGTTTTAAGTCTACTCAGATCTTAGTGTTGATTTGGCTTATAGAAAAGGGTCGTGGTACTAAGAAGCTTCAATTTGAAAAATCAAGGAAGTACAGTCTTGCCAAAATTACAGAGTTTCCACAAAACATTCCAATTTACTCTATCAAAATTCTAAAAGATCTAATCTTTTCTATGAAAGGAATTTTTTTTCCATATGATAACGACAAGAGGTTTTGAACTTCAACTCAAAATAATGAAAGTCCAAAATGATTCACAATACAAATCCAATTCTTAGCAATTTCAACTCTTTCGGCTCAAATTTTATATAATTTTTTTCTATTTTAAAATGCTGTATTTTTTTTAGCAATTTAATTAAGTAATGATTTTTTTTTACAATAAAGCATAAAAAGATTTCAAATTGAGCTAATATTACTAATTAGTAATATTCTGGATAAATAGTGTTTATATTTAAATAGAAAATTAATATTCAAAAATAAAATAAAATAAAAATTTTCTTAATTAGAATAAGACTAAATTATTCAATAATATTTTTTACCAATCATTAAATTTAAAATTTTTAAAAACATTATATTCTTACCATATGTAATATATAATATAATTCTTATTTTATCCAATAGATAAAAAAAAAGGTCTTTGCTTTAGTTTCCCATTTATTTATTAAATTGACAAAATATTTTTATTTAAAATATTGGCCTTTAACTTAGTTTTCCTGTTAGATATTAATAATTAGACATATACTTAAATTTCCATTTAAACATTTATTGTGCAATTTTAATATTTTAAGTAAACTTTTTTTGCATTGAAATTAGGTTGTACTTTGATTTAGATAACCTCAATGGTTTCCTATTTACATGAGAAAATTGAGGCTTAATCTATAAAAATACTCTAACTTTTGAGATTTATTGCATAATCACTCTAAATTGACTTTTGTACTGTTGACACTCTCATATGAAAACTTCGATGTATTAGCACCTTATAATGAGATTATGATTAGGGTTTAAAATAAAAAATATTTTAGCGAGCCCACAAATTACCATGGTTAAAGTTAACCAAGCATTAAAAAACCCAACATGCAAATTTCAACCTGACAAATTTCATATGGCTAACCCACTGGTTGAAATTGCAGAATGTCAGTGTCTATTATGGTTATGCTAAGCATGACTGCCTAGGATAACTGCATATATATATATATGACATGAATAAAAGCTAAATGCATATTTTGGATCCTGTATTTTTTTTCTAAAATAAATTTTGTTGCCCCTTATATTTTACAAGGGTCGTACAATGTACCTCTATTTAACTTTTTCGTATTTAATACATAGGCATCTTGTCATGGTAAAAGTGGTGTGTGAGTATCCACGCGAGTCTGAAGTAGGTGAAAGCTTGTTTGACTGCCATGTTGTCACCTCTTTCCGTTTCTCCTCAGTAATCGATTGTGATGCTGAAGGAGGTAGTGAAACAAAAGGATCTCAAAAGTCGTACCTTGATAATTGAGGTGGTGGAAGCAGTGGTGATGGCAGAAGACAATGGGGTAATGGAGAAATTGTTATCAATGTCCATGTGTCAGAGCTAGGACTCATTGGACTCATTGGTGAAGGAGGATGTGGAGGTGTGAGAAGTAAAAGTGGCTATGATGGTAAAACATGTGTATCTTAATAAAACATGTGGAGGTAATAGGGGTTTAGTTTTCTTTTTCTAGTAGATCAAGTTATGTTCTTCTTTGATTTTATACTCTAAAGCTAATTAAAGTAAATTAAAATGCTTTTAGAAAGCAAAAAAGTTAGTTTTTTCTTTTTTCCAATTTAATGGTTTTAGAAGTAGAAGAGGAGGAAAAAATGGCGACGGCGGGAACCACAGTGGTGGAGTAGAAAAGTAACAGTTTCTTCGCTTCTTCAATGGTAATTGATAGAGAGAGAAAAAGAGAGAGAGACAATACCTAACCACTATAAAATTGATTGTGTTGTTGTTTTTCTCCTCTTTCATCTCTCAGTAGTTGTATTTGAATGTCTCACACACTCAATTGATTATCTGTTGTGCTTAATAGATCAATTCTATTATATGTGATTATTTAGCTTTTGAGGTTGCCTATTAGTTAATGACTTGCAAAAACTCAGCTGAGTAGTTTCAACGAGCTTTATTCAATAATTGTTCAGCTTTATGCGTATGATAAATATCAGATTGAATGTTTATTGTTTGATATTAAAACAAATTTGTCGTTCTGCTCTAAAAACTACACGGCTAAATTAACATTTAATCCCTATTTAAGAATTGATAATAGCAAAGCTATGATTGTTTTACAGATTTTGTTCACTCGTTAATTTAGTCGACTATTTAAAAATTTCTTCTTTTTTAAAATTTTTGTTTTAAAAGAAATATAACTTTTTTATACAGTAACAAATTTTAACTAATGCAAGAGTAATTTCAATTGTATATTAATTATTTTTAAATAAAGTGAGAATAATTCTTATAAATTTTTAAAAGTATAATTTTATTTATTTATTTATTTTGAACGAACACAATAATTCAAGCAAAGCATGTTTGATCATATGGGATGAGACATGTAAGGTTATAAAAATGCTGGCAAACTAAAATCTGAACAACAGTCGTTAAAATTTACTCAATACCCAATAGTTCCATTAAAAGGCTTGAGCAGAAACAAGGTACAAAAATTTGCATGCTAGATTAAGCGAAGACTGCAGAAATTAATTAGATTTCTCCTCTATACCCTCTAGAACCAAAGTAATCCCTTCTGGAATTTGCAAGCTGCTGCCATTTTTTATGTTGCAACTTAGGACAATCATGGAGACGGTGACCAAGCCCACCACAATAAGCACAGCTCTTAACTCCACTTGCATTAATAATAGTCTCTCCATCCGCATTTAGATCCTGTAACTCAGCAAGGACAGGTGGGATCCTCTGTTTTGCTTCTTGCAACAGGTGCTTCAAATCGACAAGTGTTGTTTCCTCTGGTTTTTGTTTATAAAGTTAGTTGCAGTTCCTGTCTTACCACACCCTCCAGTTCGTCCAATTCTATGAACGTAACTTTCAATTTCTAAAGGCATATCACAGTTTATAACACGTTGGATATTAGGAAAGTCCAAACCCTTCGAAGCAACATCAGTTGCTACCAAGATATCTTTCTTGCCTGTTTTGAAGGAGACAATTGCATATTCTCTCTCTTTTTGGCCTTTGCCTCCATCAATGGCCACAACGTCGACTCCCTTCAGGAGAAGATATTCATGAATGTCATCCACATCAACCTTATTCTCACAAAATATCAGAACAGGAGGTGGGGTCTTCTTTAGGCACGCAAGACGGTAAACGAACTTTGTTTCCTGTTTTACATACTCAACCTCCTGGGTCACATCAAGGTTTGCAGCACCGGCCCGTCCAACATTAACAGTAACGGGTTTTACCAATGCGGTTCTAGCAAAGTTCTGAATTTTGGTGGGCATGGTGGCAGAGAAAAGGAGAGCCTGCCTTTGAGCTTTAAAGTGGTCAAAGACTTCCCTTACGTCTGCCCAGACCCTGTAAAAGATATTCCAATCATATCTCTTCCAGTTAAGATAACTGGAAGTCCTTGAACCTGAATGGGAGTAGGCTGCACAATTCCATTAGCTTTTAACTTCTTCAAAATCGGCTCAGGAAATCTCATTTCCCTAAAGTTTTTTATTGGAGGAGGAATATCTTCCTCATCATCTATAATATGCCATTGTTTTCGAATTTCATCGCACTGCTTTCTAGACATTCTTCTAATCTGAAGCGGCGGTTTCCACCCAGTTAACAAAGGCTCAGTATACGTAATTCCTTTAGCCAATTCACGAACAGACATTAGGGTTTTCCTATCTGATAAATGCTCTATCATTTCC
>CANUEP010039341.1:0-14128 GCA_947857235.1 Jatropha podagrica | reverse complement strand
ACACCAAATAAATGTATAAATTTAAAAAAAAAAAAAAAAAAAAAAAAAAAAAAAAAAAAAGAAAAACGTTTCGATGTAATGAAAATCTTGATATTATGCATTTTTTGTGCTTTTTGTTTACTTTTTATCATTTTATCCTTTTTCTTTATAATGCTAAATTTATACCCTTAAAACACCGTTACAAACCTTAATTAAAGATCTTTTGATCTTTTTAATTGTGTTAACATTTAATTTTTGGAGAAGGGATAACTAATTTTGCCTATGAGAATGTTGAACTTATATTGTTAAACATCTTATTTAAGGGTTAATAATTTTTATAAAAATTCACATTCTACTTATCATAACTTGAACAATTATTGGTATTGAAAATCGCATTAACATATATTTAAATTAAAAATGTGTTTTGTTGAGAATTGAATTTTTGTAAGAAAATAATTAGTAAATGAAACACCTGATTTATTCTCATGTTAATGATTTTTGATATTTTTGAGATTGTGAATAATTGTTCCCAACCATATTAAGTTAGCTTTGTTAGTTTGTTTAGTTTTTAATTTTATTTTTGTTTTAATTTTCCTGCTTGAGGATAAGCAATGGTTTGAGTTTAGAAAATTTTGATAGGTGATATTTTTTTAGTATTTTTAATATAGTTTTTATTAAGATTTTTAGTATTTTTAACTATTTTAATTAATTTTTATTTAGTTTTATTTATGTTTTTCAATAAAGCTTCTTTGAATCATATTTCACTTAATCTTGAGGGATTTTATAGGATTTTTATAAGAAACTAGCAAAAAAAAAAAAAAAAAATGCAAAAAGAGGATTTTGCCTAGACTTCCAACAAGAAGTACGCCTAGTGTTGTTTTCAAGGTAAAATCAAATGAGGGACAAACTCGAGCACACCCGTGGTGTGCCAATTAGCACCCCCGTGCTAATCTATATAATTCAACTTGGGCAAAACATTCTAGCTTTAGCCCTTGCTGCCTGCATAAATTCCCATGAGAATCTTATAGGACATGTTAGGTGATGTGGGCTAGAGAACGACTGTAATATTAGGTGTTTCCATAGATAACATAACGATTCATGAGGATCAAAGAAATGGCACGAGGTACTACCATCTTGAGGGCGAAGGACTCACTATAGGAGGCAATAGTAGGAGATAGTTGTGGTTTATTCTTGATTTTTCTTACTTATATTGTATCTACATGTTCGCAACAGTAACAATACATAACATGAATGCATGTCACATATGCATGATTTGGATGATGTATGATTTTCTAAGCTAATGCATGAATGGACTTCTTTTGAAAAAATTGCATAAGTATATTGTGCACAGAATGCAAATGTTGATTTTGAAAAATGCAAGATTTTATAAATGCATGCATGGTGGGACCAAAAGGGTGACATGCTTGATGGGACTATTTTGGGTGACTTTCTATCAAAGGATTAGAATAACACGATAGGTGTTACATTAATGTTCTCAAAATTCAATTTATTATGCAAAAATATAAAAACTTTAGTTGATGTTACATAAAAGGATTCTGTTAATTTCTTCATTAGTGAATGGGTGGAGAATTGACATTGATATTTTTAGAGCATTTTAAAATTTAAAATCAAAATGAAACGTGAAACAATACATTTATAAGTGAACTAAAATTGAAACCAATAGAATCAAAATAGGTAAGGTAGCAACCATCATGACCCTGTGATCAAGGCATAGATGTCCTAAAATCTGTCAATCTGAAAATAGGTGTATCCTAATATTTATAATGAAATATTGCTAGTTATATTCTACTTTATTGACCTTGATTCACTTTATAAAATTAAATTTTATAAAACTAGATTAATTTTTATCTCGAAAAAGATGGATAGAGAATTGATCGTCTGTATACCATGATTACGAAGAAGAATCGTCACCCCAAACTACAAGTAAATTAGTTTCATGTGATATTACATGTGAACGTACTTCTGACGAGAATGCAAAGAAGATTTCTACAAGTAAAATAACTGCAAAGGATGTAAAATTACTTGATATAGAGAATAATGTATCACGATATGTTAACCATGGAGTAAGAGCCAGTTTAGATGATTTGCTAAAGGAGGCAACTAAACGATCTGAATCATCTTATACTTCACTAGCTAACTTATATGACCTATGAGAATCTCGAATCACTTGTCTATATTGGCAATAATTATTTAAGCAATCATGCAAGAAGAATTTGTCAAGTTCATGCCTTACGAGGAAAATTAAGAGCTTATGTTCCATAAAGTGAGAACCTATTTCTCCACCAAAAGATTTGCAGAAGAGAAGTGATATGGCTAATGTTAGAGTCTTGCTCAGCCAACACCTGGACGAGGATAAAATTAAGCAGCTGGAAGAAAAAATATTTGGTGTTATTTTAAATATAACCAATATTATAATTAATATTCATTTCCAAACTTCATTGTTATCATATTATCACTCTTATCCATCTTATTATGATTATAGCTTTTGATTGCATTCATATATTGCATATGATTTATTGTATTAGTTGAGTTGCTAAATTAAATGTAATGTGATTGTTGGGTGAAAGTTGGAACAATGTGAATTATTTGGGTTGAGAGCACAGACACAGTGAGAATGTTGTCAGTGGGTCAGAAGAGGTGGGAGTGACGCCCCCACTTGTGCACTCCGGAGTATGACACGTGTCATGAAAAAAATATTCTGTAAAGAAAGAAAAAATTGATTTATTAAAAGTATTTTTATCTAATTATGATTTCGCCTGAACGGGGGTGGTCTCATTAGGTACACAAGTCACATGACTATGAAATTATGTGATATGATTAATATTAAAGCATGTTTGGGGAGAGCATGGTCCTGTTAAGGTGATTTTATTACCACTTAATGTGCATTATAATTGCTAATACTTATGGGTGCTATGATTGACATGTGTTTGATTGGAAGAGTGTTCATAATAAATTTGGAAAGCATTTTGCTTAATTGTGTGGGTTATGTATTATTTATTATTATTTATTGAGTTTGTAAAAGTCACACCCCTTCCATAAATTTTTTGTTGGAAATAGGAATTTGCTGGTTATAAAGACTCTACTTCTTTCTCTACAAAGATTCAATATTGATTTTAGTTTTTAATATGTTAGTATATGGACTATATAAGGTGTTTGAATATTCCGCGTATTTTTCTTTGGTTCCACAGTTTAGGATGATGAATTTATATTTGGTTATTTAAAAATTATTATGTGCTGATATATAATCTGTGGAGTACCTTTTGAAAATTTAGAAATTATATGACAGAAATAGTTTGACTATATTATGATTGATCAATTTTGCATAAAATGTATTTTTATTAAATGAGTATAGACTCGAGCTATAAGTTAAATGTGATATTAAAGCTGGGTCAAGGTTGATATTGATATATATTTTTTGAATAATGACATAATATGAACTTACTGCTTCCAGAGTCAGATGATAATAAAGACAGATTCTTCTTAGCTTAAGCCTACTATGGACCTAGAGAGCCTTACTCAGGTTCTAGTGTCGGTCTGATCCGATCCGATTTTGGGTCATATGACACTAGCAATATAGTCGTGCTATGCACAATTTAAAAAAAATAAAATAAAGTAAAATTGAGAGAATATATATATATATATATATATATACTAAATGAAATTTCTTTTATGGTGCTATTAAAAAATATTATGAAGATATATCAATAGCAAAAAAAAATATATAGTGTAATTTTTATTATTAAAGTAAAAAATTAGTATATAGATATGTGTACAGGAATATGAATTAAAATATAAAAATTTATAGAGATAAATAAAAAAAAGCAAAATGAAGTTGGTAAAATTTATTAGTTTGATTTATTTAAAATTAATGTAAAAAATATTAACTCCTTATCTAATTAAAATCCATTAATAAATAATTTATTTAAATAATTAAGAGTCGTATAAATCTTCAACTTATTGTATTATTAATACTATAATTAATCAATTATATTTAACATAATTTAATATAATACATAATTTTTTAATATAAAATAAAAAATTTTCATATCATTAAAATTTATGAATTATATAATTTATTTATATCATTAAAAGTTATATAAATTGTTATTTAATACACTATTAATTAAAATAAAGTGCATTACTACATCATTTAAAAAAATGGAAATATTTAGATAGAAAATATTTGTTACTTCACATTTGTTACAAAGCAAAACAATAATTGAATAATTCATTATTATTATACTTTATCATTTTTTTAAAAACTAATAATTAATAATTATTACTTAAAACCATTAATACATTAAATAACCAAATCAAACCTAACTAAAAACACTAATTCAAAAAAAATCTAAACCAAACCAATACATTAAATAATAAAATCAAACCAAATAAAAAATATTAACTCAAAATAAATTCAAACTAAACCAATACATTAATATATTGAATAATCAAATCAAACTAAGTCAATATATTATTACATTAAATAATCAAATCAAATCATACCAAGTGAAAACCTAATTGGAAGAATATGTCACATGTCAAATTAAAATGTCAAGTCGATATGCCATATGTCAACTTACTAATATATATATATATATATATATATATATATGCCCAGTTTCATTACCAGATGCACGCCAACATCCAGGTGTACAGGCAAGTTATTAAGCACGAATACTTCAATCTTAAATATCCACGCAGCAAACAATCTTCTATATATTCTAAAATAGTAATTAATATCTATATAATATCAATGTCATGTCCATGCTTCATAGGAGGTAAGTGTTTTCTTTTCTCTGTTTATTTGCTGCAAACAACTGAATTGGTTTCTAAATAACATATCTGCAAGGTCAAGGGGTTTTTGTCACTCCTAACACAAAGCCGAGTAAAGAAAGGAGCATGTGGCATAAATGATCTGTTTTATCTCTTCGTACGATGCCAGTTATACAAGACTAGGGTTGTGGTAATGAGCAACCTGAACTCTCTAAGCATAATATTGAATATACAGTGAGTTGATGCTCATAGATACACGGAAACCCAAAATTGATGAAACTAAGATATCAAGCTATTTGAAATACATTTTTATTTATGGTGATCTTATAACAGTTCAGGCCTAGCATGATATTGTCCGCTTTGGACTGAACCCACTCGAGCTCGCACGGTTTTATTCTTGGACTAAATCTACTTATTAGCCCAAAAGGCCTCTTACTGGTTTAAGGATTACCTATTTTTATATAATTTACTTACACATTGTGTTTAGCCAAGGTGAGATTCGCCTAAGGTAAACTAACATCTTAAGCTAGCACTTCATCTAGTGCGGATGTTACTGATCCTTATTTAATGTCCAACATCTAATGCATTTGATAAAGACTCATGAAAACTTCTGCAATTTCACAATCAAGAAATGACAGTACAATTTAATAGTACTATATATGGTCCTCCAGGCAACATTTAACTGACTCGGCCGCTAAATGCCACATTCAAGAGCAGCATTTTTCATTAGTTTTGTTAGTGGAAAATTGCGTGGCTTGATATAATAGTGGTATGTTTGCTTAAAAGGATTGTATATATTTAATGCTGGATGAGGCTTATGCAAGTATCGATCTTAAAAAGTTGTGTTGTAGACAGACAGGTAGTGTCAAAACGTAAAAGACTCTAATTTAACAAGTGAAATTGTGAAAACACATCATAATTTCTCATTAACTACATTTTAAAAACAAAAACTGACCTTCAGATTTTAATGGGATTCAACATATCCAACGAGATATTGCCTGAAAAATAAATAATTTTACATGCCAGCTCATTATATTTCAAGCAAAATTTCTCTTCTAAGTTCTAATTATACTACCTGCCTAAAAGACTCATCTTGATCTGAACTACACAGTACTAAAACATAAAAAATTTACGAATGACAGGGTTTAATTACAAACCTGGGGTTCGAAGTCGTGCTTCACCATGGACAGATGCTACTCCTCAAGCGAACGTCCTCTACTGGTATCCACACACGATCCCACTAGATGAGCGCATGACTGTTAGCTCCGTAAAGTTGCAATTAGGGTTTTTCTTTAAAAGGGAGAAGGAGGCATTTTTTTTATCTATCTTAAAATATCGTTGTTATTATTTCATATGCATATAACACTTATACATTAAAAATAAAACTCTAATCAGAAAAGCCTTCATATCAGATTTTGCTAACAGGCTTTTAAACCTAATTTAAATCCCAATTCTCCTAATATGATTCTTTTAATCCCTTGGGCCTTGAATCAAATTTCAAGCCCATTAAAACCCTATGCTTGTCCATGATAATCTAGTGTGCGACCCAATAGGTCCATATTTAGTTGGCAGTGGGCCATACTCACAATGCATCCCACAAATCATAAGCAATCTCTAGCCAGACATTATGATTACCTAATAAATATGAAATCGTTTGTCCGATATAAAACCTAATGATACATGTCATGATTCCTTTTGTTACACGATATCTAATTTGAACATAAGTCATGGATCACGTGATACTGATATTGTTCAAACATATCCATTTCTCGATTCGTAAGCAGATTGATAAATCAAATCAAATTGATCTCTCTATATCAATTTATTTGAGCACGACCATTTCTCAATCCTACTTATTGAGGGGCCCAAAAGATATTTCTCTTATGAAAGAGGAACAAATCCCATCTCGATCATGCACCATCCTCTGCATGATTTACATTATGCTTAACCATAACCTTTATAGTCATCTAATTAAAGATGATGTTTGATCGTATCAAAACACAATGCTACTCATGTAGGACATTATGACGACCTCAGGTTTAAGGATTCAATAACATAACCATATTGAGATTATTAATGACATTGACATATATAATGATCTCAAAGTGAGTCTATCCAGTACATTGTCCCCACAAGTACCTATAAGCTTTAATGGCATCACCATACACATTCAAACTTATACTAGTCAATATTTCACTTTTGATTAGGGATATATATTATTATAAAGCAACATGAAAAAAATAATATAATAATAATAAAAGTAACCTCTTTATTAATTAAATTCAAATAACATAAGGTCCAAACTATTGGCCTAGGGCACCATCACTAGCATGAACAGCTTTGTGTGCAACACAATTGGACAACTGTGGTTGCACTGCGACTAGACGGCTTTGGTTGGAATGGACCTCACTAGGGATCTTATCCTTCTGAAAGGTGTTAATTCATTGTGCTGACTTTAATGGGGAATTTTTGCTTTGGGGCATTGAAGTTGGGGCATCGACTTCTCCAGGAAATTCCTACAAATTTGAAGTTTACCATGCAAAAAAGGAGGCCTTTTAGCCAATGATGATCAGAAATCCCGTGATTAGGCCTAGGAAGGCTTGTACATGTACTATGAGATAGGAAAATAAAAAAATATGTGTGTGCGATCATATGTGAATTGGTGCAACATCGCATCGCGTTATGCAATATAAGATGACTCACTAGGGAAGTGTGGGTCATTGTGTTATGACCGTAAAACAAGGCAACTTGTTAGCAGTTATGTGAAGTGTGTGTGATCTTGTGTGGATCAATGTAAATTTATGGAATAATGAGACTCATAGGGGAATTATGGGACATTATGAGTGAATTTATGTGTATTATTAAAAATCGTGCAATGGCACGCAAAATGAGATAATCCGCTAGGGATTATGGGTCTTGGTCCACCTTTACTTTTACTTTGAAGAGCACCGATGAGGTAGTTCAAGGTGTGTTAGATCCATCTTGTGTGAGGCCTTTCCATATGTCAACACTTGACTGTGTTCATATGAGTCTCTATTTGCCCTTTTCTTTGGCGACCTTTTATTGTCTATTTTTTGCTCTTGTATTCATGATGTGCTTTTTCCCCTGTCTTTCTTGTAGGTCTCGATTGCCTATTATAATGAGGTGTGTCAGCTATATGAGACAGCACAGCTCTATCTTACAATGTTGAGACTTATGGATGAATAAGCAGCTGCTAGTGAAAAATAAAATGAGAAATATTATGCAATGGGTATGTCATGTGTGAATGAAATGCATTTAATTATGCCTATGATGTGTTTTGCTGAGATTTGGTGTGGGGCCTTCTATTGGTTATGGTCAAGGAACACTTTTAGGTAGGTGCGCTAGTCAAGGCATTGGTCGAAGGCAACTTGTGATTAAAGAGGTTGAGGAATCCAACGAGGAGGAAGTAGAGGAATCTAATGATGAGGATATGGAGGCTACAAAATAGGATCCTATTCATGTAATCTGTTGCCTTCTCCTTTTTCACTTTCTATTTTGCACATTATGGACCCAATTTGGAGTGCTTTTATTATAAAAATGACTAACCTTTTGAATATATGAAAGACATTTTCCCAAACATTATGATTGAGATTAGCATATCTACATTTTACAATTGTAAATCACATTATTTGCCAAATGATATTTAGTTACCATTAACTCGCAGCCAGTTGTCCCTCTACCTTCTAATTGTCCTGTTATAAAGACCCATACCGTGCTTACATGCCTTATAACTCTTTTTTTCTCAATAACCTTTCTATATTTTCCCTTTTGTTTAGATCTTTTATGGACTGATCTCTAGCACCTGCATTTGAAGCATTATTTCAGAGCTTTAGTCACAATGACTGGAGTTGTTAACTCCTTTTTTACTCAAAGGCTTGAGTTCTTATCGAAACATTTGGTTCCTGCTCGGTCTACTACAATGGCTAATCAACCACCTTAATCCTTTCGACAATCTATTCCATTATAATGACTTTGAGAATTGTCTGCTATTTAAGGAATTCATCATCATTTCAGGTAGAAGACCCGAGTTGGGGAAACTCCTCTTTTGCCCCAGTTAAATTTAGACCCTACTTCATGAGTCTTGTCTGTTTTTGGCTTTCCAACCTATGAAATCCCAACATATGAACCTGGGGTCAATGTTGTGCCCCTGTATCCTCCTCTTAATCATGCACTAAACATAGATAATTTTGGTCTATTTTGCCCTTCACTTGTCTATTTTTATATTCTCAGTCAATAATTGCTACTCTGCGCTATTGACGGATACGACAGCCTTAGGTTGGTACTGATTATCTATTCCCGCATGACATTTCCCCTCATTTCGGCTGAGACATTCATATGGCTGAAAGAACATGTTCGAGATCCCACTTCGGTGCTTGGTCCGATGGGAAGCCCGCTTCTACTGCAAGTAGATGCATTTTATTTTCCTTTCTCATTTTATAAGATCTAACTTTTGTTTAAGCCACCCTTATGGGTTTTTGACTTAACGAGCTTTTTTTTATATGCTCTAAGTTTTGCTTAAGCTGCCTTTGCAGGTTTTTAACTCAATGAGTTTTTTTTTTTCACTCTAATTTTTGCTTAAGCTGCCCTTGTGGGTTTTCGACTTAACAAGCTTTTCTTTTTATTTTATTTTACTTATGCATTTGCAGTTGTGAGCTTTCAAGAAATTGCAAGTGATGGTTGCACCACCAAACCATTAACTACCCAATTACGGACTATGGGTCTACGTCCGTCACCAATGATGTCTGACTAGTGTTACCACAAAAGATTGGACTATCATTTTCCAAGATCTCATTATTGCAGGAATCAGATGGACTAGTCCATGGTAGCATCTAGGACAAGTCATAGTCTTTTCTTACATGCTCTGTTTACCTCTGTTTGGCCTTAACCATGGCCATGGCTTACTATCCTAGCCCAATTGCTAGACAGTATGGTCACCATTAAGTTGTTCCCATTTATACGTGTTTCAATGATGGTCTTATTACTTGGCAATTTCTGTCTAACAGCTGTTTTTCGCAAGTGTATGAAATCACAACAAGTAATAAAGAGTGAGCAGAATAACATCTGCAACTTGTTAGTTCCAGTTATTCTAGTTTTCTTAATAAATTCGGTTATCCAAATTGAAGAAAAATCTAGAATGATGATAAATACTATATATCAAAGATGTTAATATTTATTAAATTGTAATTATAGTGATTGTAAATCAAATTGAAAGGTTAAAGGAATTAAGGAAATTTTATTAGATGCTAGAGCTTATTATCAATAATTAATAATTATTGGTATAATAAATATTGACATGTACTAGCACCTAAAAATAAATATATGATTATGAAGGAAATTATATTGAAAGGGGAGTAGTTTATTATTAACAAACCTGTTGAAAAACCTATAAATCAGTGAAAAATCTGAGCAAATCACTAAGTTGGATCGAACCAGTTTGGATCAAGCAAAACCACCTAGATGGTAGATATTTTCTTTATTTCTTTGTTCTTCAATCATCAACGCAACCACCTTATCGCTCCATCTTCTTCATCATCATCATCATCTTCTTCTTCTTCTTCTTCTTCTTCTTCTTCTTCTTCTTCTTCTTCTCCATTGTTGACCTAGCTAAAGAAGTGAAAAGTCAAAGAATTTTCAAGTGGTTCTTAAGGAAAGGTTAGTTATCTTCACATCCTCTTTCTTTTCCATGGTTTCATTTTTTATTTCTATGAGCTATCCTATGGGATGATTGCCTATTGTTGCTGACTTGGTGGAGATAATAAGATTATAAGTATTTTTGAGGTGATCAAACGTGGTTATGCATGAATTTGAGGTCAAGTTGCATAATCAACTAACTTGGATTGTTTTAGCGATTTGATCAATAATTTGTAGTTTATGTATTCTAATATATCTAAGGTAATTATGTTATTTAAGTTTTAGAAGATTTTTTATGCATGATTTAGTGATGAAACTCAGTTGAGAATGATTAAGAAGGTAAAGAATTACTTGAGTTTATTAAGTTGAGATGCTTGGAAATTTGGTCACAAAGATTGAATTATTTAAATTAGTAAATGAATCCTAAAAATTATTAAATTCAGCAGAAAACTATGTTAGGATGTTGGAAAGGTCATGGTAAAAGGGGATAGTGAAATGGATGAAGGGAATTGAGATTGTAATTAAATGACTATAGACTGCTCAACGAGAGTCTGCTTGAAGTTCAGCCTCTATGATTGACCTATTTAACTAGGAAAATGAACCCCATAATTCACAAAATTTTATCTGAAAATAAATTGGGATGTGAGGAAGTTTCTGTAAAAATTTTAGAGTAAATGGATAAAAGAAAATGGAGATATTGACAGAGGAATACAGACTGCTCAGAATTAGAAACACTGAAATTCTGCTTCTATAATTAGGCCATTTGACCATGCAAAGTTTCAAAAATTATAAAATTTCAAGGGAAAATAAAATGTGTAAGTTAGAATATAGTCAATAGCATGAAGGCTACTCAAAAATTTTGAAATTCTTGGATATTTAAAGAATAAAGCATGAATACTACATCTTAATGCTTAAGTTGCATTCCTATGGTAGTGTATATATGTATACATCGTGTAGTATGAATTTAATGTGAATATTAAATTCATGCTACAGTTTTTTAGAGAAAGAGAATTGAGGAGAGTGCAATTGCTAGAGAAGTAAGGCTAGGGGAACCTTCTAGTTCAGGTTTGTGTAGTATTATTTTCCTAATCTTATTTAAATAAAATGAAAGTGATTTTACAAAAAGATATTTAATGGATTTGATTTATAAATGAGAAGGAATATGTTGGAATAAATGTAACAGACTGTTTTTCAGTGTCGTTAATGGTAATTTACCAGTTTATGAATAGAAAATATTTCATGAATATTTTGCATAATTTAGGTGGGTAGAAAATATTTCATGAATATTTTTGGAGAATTAATGCCTTTAAAGAATAGTATTTTCTAGTATAGTGTGTTATGAAAAAATTGAGGAATTATTTTTATGGAGTTAATTTAATTAATTTGTGGAGTTAAATAATATTTGGAAGTGAATTATTTGAGGAATATTTAGAGCCATTGGATGAGAATACCTTGACTTGATCTTGGCCCTTCATTTGGCATAAAATGAAGAAGCCAAGTTTGACTTTATCACTTCATTTTACTAATCAACACTTTCTCTTTCCTTCTTCTTTCTCTTCCACGGCACATTCTTCTTCTTCTTCTTCTTCGTCCTCTTCTTTCCTCCATTTTTACTCATTTTCCCTACCTCTAAACCACCTCAAATTTCATAAAATAAATCAAAGATTAGTAAATAAACTTTAAGAATTAAGTAGAGGAAGTAAGAATTGGTGATTGAAAGTGAAGGAAATTGGAGTTCTATCAAGTAAGTAAGTTCTGATTTTTGAGGTTTATTAATTAATAAGTAGAATTCAAGGTTAGAACATGTAATTGATGCATTAAATCATGCTCCTTCCATTTCCTATGTTAAATTCTGATTTTTAACGGGTATTTCTCCTACTTCGAAGACGCTGGAGAACCATCCTCCAAAGGTAAGGAGAAGGCCAAAGAGTAGAAGTTCTAAGCTTGTTTAAGCTTGAATAAGAGGTTAGTGCAATAATCTTTCATTTCTCTTTCAATTTCCTTAAGTTTTCAATTCTTAGGTTTTGATTGAATTTGGTGATTTGTGAATTATGTTGAGGGAAATGGTTATTTAATGGTTTTAACTTGATTTTTCATGGTTCCTAAGCTTGATGAAATGCTTGGAAGGGAAGGGAAACAATTCCTTCTCATTAAACTAAGAGTGGCCGAACCCTTGATGGGTGAAGGACACCTTGTTCTCTTTGATTTCCAAGCTTGATTTCAACTTAAATGAGCTTGTTAATAAATAATTTAATAGTGGTTAAAACCTCTCTTGAATTTTAATGTTTAAGCATTTTTGCAAAACTTCAAGAAGGTTTTGAAAGTGAAAAATATGAGTTTTAAGGTTAAATGTTTTTAAGTGATGATTTTATTGTTTTGATTATGAATCATTGGTTTGAAATATGATGTTTTATGAAAGGGGAAACCCTTTCCCTTTTGATGGCTTAAAGAGGCCAAACCACCCTTAGGTGGTAAGGCATGTTTTCATTCTTTAAAAAAAAATGGTTTAAGTACATTTATACTATATTAAGTATATATGTTTTGAATATGTCCATTTGAAACTTACTAAGTATGAAAAAGGGAGAAAATGGTATTATCTACAAGCTGTAAGTTATGAATGTTGAATGGAAGTTGGTAAGTTACGAAATATATTATTTGAAATTGATTTATAAGAAATATGATGACTTGAGAGTAATGATTTTATTTCGGGCACAAGTATGTTTGATCGAAATGTGATAGGATGAGGTTTACTCCGGTATAAGCATGCTCGGCTATTAGCCTTCTATTATGTTATGCTATGATCATATGCTAGGGTTATCAGCCCTTTTTGGATAAGCAGACGCGCTTATCAACTGGTGGCACTTTCATAGGCCAGTATTCTAGTGGTGTTTTCACATACCACAACCGGTGGCACTTTCATAGGCCAATTTTCTATTTCTGATATTTGTGTAACCAAATCTGCTTATATTCCTTTCAGAATACATATGAGCCCTTAACTAAAAATAAGCTTTGTTCTGTTATGAAAAGGAAAGTAAATGTATATTTAATAAGCACTTTATATATATTTATGTTTTTATTAATTTACAGTTGAGTTTTCATACGATTTGTGTTTTAAATATTTCTGGTATACTTGAAATTTGATAATTTATTTCTAAGCATTTATTGTTATGAGATATAATCGAGTATTTTATTTAGCACCACTGATTTTTTCACTCAACGTGTTGATTTCTGTCATGCGCAGGTAAGAGTAATGTGTGTACCTGAAAACCCAAAGTGAAGCATCAGAGGAGGATTTATTTTGGATAGAATATGTATTAGGATATATATATATATTTAAAGCCCTTCAGAATATGGCCTCTTCATCTGAAAGCCCAGGTACGTATGTAAATCCTAAAGCGATCATACCCGTACATGGTATGGCTAGTCCGTCTCAAACGGTAGACGGTAAAGACGTATCAAATCCGTTGATGGCTGTGGATTTGCCAAAAATCCAATATAAACATCATGAACATAAATGGTTTTTAAAAGACATACATGATTTTGAAATTGAGATAGAAGATGGTTATAATGATACAAGCCCCTGGCAAATTTTAAAAAATTATTATCCAGAGGGATGGTATTATAACCCATATGATCTTTCAAAACCACATGCATACTATCATCATGTGTTAGTTGACACTGATTCAGTAAAAATAAAACATAC